>JANTOP010012206.1:0-14960 GCA_027564815.1 Symmerus nobilis | reverse complement strand
AATTTTAATTAATTTCATTTTTATATGGGGGTATGAAATACCCCTATGTGTTAGGCGCTGTGCATCCCTGATTTAGAACAAAAACTCGTTTACTATTACATTTCCATTTTTATCATTAAAAATTCAAACATTTCGAGTAGTTTAGTCAATAATACGAGTAATTTATTATTCAATATAGGTTTTATAAAAGAAATGTTTTGGGTATATTTTCATTATAGATTTCCAATAATCAACGATATTTACGATATTATTAATATTATTAATCGAGTAATTTGTATTAGTATTGTTGTCCTTCGCAGCAGCACAACTAATTCACCTCAGCACTAATATTAGCTACATCTCCAAAGATGAAAAAAGTTCCTGACCTATGAATATTATTGAATAATATAGTTGATTTCCCCCTAAATCCTCAAGAAAATTTAAAAAAAAATAGGCGATTACTAAATATATCGGAAAATTTGTATGAGGATCCAAGAATTCATAACGGAAAGCCACAACTTTGGAAAACAATTGGAAAACCACAATTTTTTCTAGAAATTTCTAGAAAATCAATGATTTTCATTGGCATCAAACATTTGATATTATGTGAATTCGAAGATTAGCAGAAAATCGTGAAATTTACGATAATAAAAATTTCAAAATTTAGTAACATCAGAAAATTTTTGTAAATTTAAAAAATTCGAACATTATAGAACAATAAGATCAGGAAATGTTATGAAAAGAACAATTGATGAAAATCAAAATATTTAGAAAAAAGACCAATTTAGAAAATTATAAAAAATCGCAGTAAGTATATCTGTAAAGTTGTCATATTCACGATTTTTATAAAATGCCCAAAATATTTACATAATTTTCAGATTCGAAATCAGGGCTAGGAGTAAGATCGGGTCGATAAAAACACATTGTAAAAAACACTGCAAAGATAAAAATATGTATGAATTTTTATCAAGTCGAGTCGATACGACTCGATTATACTCCCAGCCCCAGGTTTCTTAAACTTCTTAAAAAACTAGTTCAACTATGTTCTTAAACTAAACTTAAATTAACTTAACTGAACGATGCGATTTAAAGGAACACTCTGTATTATAATTTTTATACTTAAATTTACGGAAAATTTTTTCGTATCGATTACGTGACGTGAAAAGATCAAAATCTGATTTCATTTCGCTATTAGCAGACTAAATTTCAGCTTATTTTGGTAGCAAATAGCATATCGTCCCATAAGAGATGTTTCTCGCAGTGCAATCTACAGTTGTTTTCGTATACATCGTACAAATTCTCTTCCTTTTCTTCCTCAAATCCTTTTATAAGAGACAAATTCAATCCAATACATTTATGCAATACAATATACAATACACCGGTCCCTCGATTTACACGGTAGATACGTCCTGCGACAAATCGTGTAAAACAATACCCAGCATGTATATAAAAAAGAGTAATAAATTCAAATTCCGGAATTCTAGTCCGGATGTTGGAAAAATAGTGTATTCATAATATCGAAAGATATTAAATTCAGTGCTCTAGAAAAAAATTATAAAAACAATGTTCTTTTGTCTATTAGAAGAAAATAAAACAAAACAAATTTTTAGTCTTTCAAATAACTTTCAAAAATTTCGTTTTGTTTTGGTTGCATGTAGCAAAAATCACTATACGAGTCGCTGACAAAAATTTCATTATTAGGGGAGACAAGTACCTCTTCATAAATTGAAATGTTAGCTGCATGGTAGGTTTCGGTAATAAAAGATTTCTGATTGACGTTGCCAAGTCTGTGACCAACATTTGCTTAGCTTTTCGAAGAACTTGGTAAATTACCTTATATTGACTAAAAGCCTTTTATCTACTTTTTGAAATTTAAAAGCGTTATTTATTATCCGGATCTTTTTCCAAAATATACGTTTGCTGTTTCATATCAAGTCGAGGTCCTTCACCAATGAAATTTACGTTAAGTGTTTCCATCGCGTCATCGCTGTCGTCTGTACTGATTTCTTTGATGTCATAGGGGAACCTCGAATACTAATCAGCTAGATCTGCATCTCTAATTTCCTTGTCTTCGGGCAACTCTTCAATATCGGGTATATGAAGATCATCGTATCCATAACAGAATGCGCGAGAACTTGGAAACTACAGCTCTTTTAAGAACTACATATTATTGACGGCCAGATGATTTTTCATCGTGCTTAAGGTCGAGTATTTTTTTAGGCTTATTTCATTTTTTTTTTATAAATTTATAAACCGTGTAAAAGCGAAACCGTGCAAATCGGGGGATCGGTAAATATACAATATTTATACAATATATCCAATATATTGGTATTTCGAAAGAAACATTCTAATGGATTTTAAGATTTTAAGAAACAAGCACATGCTCAAGAGTTCCCAACTGTTTCTGCAAGAAAATTGCCATAAAAATGGCAATGTAACTTTTCTTATGAAGAAACATTCTTGAAATTATCCTTTTTATAAAAGTGTATTTAGTATAGTAATATAGTTTAGTTTAGTATTATAATAGACGAGACAACATAATTAGGCTAATTTCATTGCAACCTCATACACCTGTATTGTATATATTTATACGTCGGTATAAGCTTTACACCCATTCCCCTCTATACCGCAATACGGCACTTATACGTCCCATGGCCGTAAAGCGAAATGTCGTATAACGAGTTATAAATTTACATAAAAACCAATTCAAATTCCTTAGGATTTTGAAAATCAAATTTTTTTCAGTCGTTTAGCGGAAAAATGTATGGCCGTGAAGCGAATTTGAGGGAAAGGCCGTGTAATGGTTGGCCTTATGGCAGGGTATCATTGTATTTAGTTTTCAATCAATTTTACAATATCCAATAAAATTGTGGTAGTTATAATAAAAATTCATCAGAGATATGCAAGCCTTTATGGCTTCAATACTGTGTAGAATATTTAAATTACATTTCTAAGTAAATCAAGTACGAAAAATTTTGTAATTTCAGGAGAACTAATACACTTGACTTGGTGGTCCAATTATTTCTAAGTCAATAAATTTTAAACATTCTAAAAAGAGTTTCTGATAATAACTAAAACAGGATGACTTTAAAGCACTAAAAGCTAAACGAGTTCAAATTTTCAAGTACTTGTATAACTAAAAGATAAGACGATAAAATCTTCTTCTTATGATCCTTTTTTAAAACGATATGTATATATAATAATTTTTATTAAAACCCTGTTAATGATATCCAAACACACACTATAAATAAATAGTAAATAAAAATAGTTAATCATTTGTGTTAAAGAACCGCAATTTGATTATAATCATAATAAATCATTAATTAAAGAAAATAACAATATAATTACTTTTATATAATATTAGTTCAAATAAAACGAAAGAGCATGAATATTCTGAAATATAAGTACAATTATGTTCGAAATAATAGCGGCGTTGCTCAGAATTGATTGAAAAATATTTGCAAGCTGATTACCTACAAATATTTTTTATTGCAGTGGCGTGCAGTCTAACGCGCAGATTTCGTAGAGCACACTTTCTAAAGTATGGGCCAACTAGATTAAAAAAAATTATTAAAAAAAACTATATCAATAAATCAGTTAGAAATTTATATTTCAACAAATGATTATGCCAGTCCAATTCAATTGGATCTATAATTGAATTTTCATGAAAATTTAAAGAGTCCTGGAAAATTCCTGGAATACCCATTTTAAACGTATGCCAGAAAGGCAAAATTAACTAAATAACTATTATATTCTATTCCATACAATTTGTTACTAACCTCTTTATATGTAGGTATTTTATATGGAAACATATTAACCTCTTTATATGGGAAACTTTCATGGCAATCGAAAAAATTCATAAATTAGAGAAATTTTGTAAATCTTATAAATGCTAGATAATTTTTTAAAAATTGGAGATTATCCAGACGAATTATGAAAATTATAACTTTTTTTAAGTGGTTAATGAAAATGGAACATTTAAATCATCTTGGGAGAATTATCAATTAAAATTACAACAGCCAGAGGTAAAATATATTGAATTGGAAAAACTTTAAAAAGAAATTATTTCCTGTTTATTTGAAATAACAGTAATGATTTTAAAGAAACATATATATAAATGGTAGCAGTAATTTCGAACTTAGTTGTTATAATTTTAATAATAATACTAGGTATCATTAAAGGGGACTTTACATTAATTTAACATTTCATAGATTCTATACATATATTTATGCAATGTCCTGAATATTATTATAAGTATAGGTTGTTTCAATTTGAAGTGAAACTATATAATTTATTTATCGAATGCTAAAATTGGTTCTCAAAATTTTGTCTTTATGTATATTCCAAACGCATGAAATTGGTTACAGTGGATTTTACTTTATTTATTTATTTGTATTCAGACTTTAAACAAAAGTATCACAAATTAAGAAAAAAGGATTGAAAACCTTTCACGAGCATTAGTTTCTCTTTATATTTTTTTATATTATTTTATCTGATTTTGTTTTTAATTATTAGTAAGAATAGTGAACATGTTATTGTAATCTGCGGCAATTAATAAAATCAGAAATGCGAAATGAATGCAAATGCGAAGAGAAATTATATACATACTTAAAAAAATGATAAATCGAACTAGGCTAATCGATATATTTAGAATGGTCTGGTCATAATCTAAGCGGTGTATTATTATACGAGAATAAAGTACTCTATGTACCTAACTATGTATTATTGGAAAATAATACTGACAAATCGTTGACTACTTTTTCTAAATACATATATAAGTATATATAGATATAGATATACATTATAAAACAATGGAATAAAAATTAATGAATGAATTTACTATATACTTATCGCACTTTTATTATACAGGGTGCTTTATGGTATTTGAGGAGTCGTTAGCATATCTCAAATTTTTAAAATCACGACTTGCTTTTAAGAATCAATCTCATCTCCATAATAGAACCGAATCGATAACATCTTTCTTAAATTTTAATATGATTATAGATTATATAGAATAATTTATGAAAATGATACTAAATGCATTTTCGTAATTACTTAATTTGTATTAATCTGGGGAAGTTACCAAACATTAACAAAAAATTCAATCTGATTTAAAAAAAAATGTAGAACTACTATCGAATATTGAAATATGTACTTTCAATTTGTAGTTTGCATTTTGTTTCGAATTTCAATACAATTTAAAATTAATGTTACTATTTAAATAAAACAACTTCAAAATAGATAAGTGCAGCTTAAATAATAACTAATGATTATACCTATCATTTTCATATACAATTAGATTTATTTATAGTTGGATTTATTAAGCTACGTTATAGAGTAAATATGTAACGCATTTAAAATATATAGGCAATTTTCAACGTGGAGATATCAACCCAATATCAATTCATTTATTGCAAATAATATTAAAAAATATCATAAATAATTGAGTGGATGGATGTACATTGTACATACGGTTGGGTAAAAAGTTCGAGTATAAGAAAAACTTCAGAAAGTTGTTTATGAATGTTAACTTATATTTCATATAACATTTAATTAATTGTTTATTAATACTCTTAAATTATAACTTAGCTTAAACACCACTAATCTTATTAATCCAATCTCTAACCGAAGCAACCCGTGAATAAACACCAGGATAATCTGGCCGGGCACATCCATATCCCCACGAAACAATACCAACTAATGTATCATTTGCAATTAATGGTCCACCTGAATCACCTTGACAAGCATCCCGACCACCAATATCATAACCAGCACAGATCATTCGCGGTGTTATACCACCAAAGTACAAGTACGCATCTTCGCATTGTCGCTGATTTGATTTTGGTACGATAGCGGCACGTAACATTGATCGGGATTCATTCGAATTCTTTAATTTGTTCAAAAAAAATATAGACAAAAATATAGACAAATATATTTAATTAAATGAAATTGATATTTACTTGAGTATTTCCCCATCCAGATACTAAACACAATGTTCCATCTGAAATATCATCATCCTGTTCCGGTAAATTTATCGGTTGCTTAGTCTCATCGAATTCGATCGAATTCGATAGTTTAATCAATGAAAAATCAAAATCAATTGTATTGTAGTTAAATTTTTTATGCACGTGGATCTCATCTACAGTAACCAAACTACCATTTCTTGCATGATAAGATGATCCAAGTCGTATACGTAAATTACCTGGTGAACTACCGCTATATATTTATGGGAAATAAATTCAGATTAATTCTTGATACTCCTAAAATATTCTTAATAATTTAATATTACGAAGTACAATGAGCGGCAGTTAAAATCCAGTCTTTACTTATTATTGATCCTCCACAAATATGACTAGATGTTTGTAGAGATATCTGATATGGAGCATCAGTTATATCGATTTGATATCCACCAACTATTCGTCCATCTAATCTAGGTTTTGGAAACACGATCGTTGATGAATGAACTGTAATTTTATTAGTTTATAAATTAATTAATTAAGGATATTTATTATTTTATATTAATAACTTACTTGAAGTAACAAAATTAGCTATTAAACTAATTACTAGTACTAATTGTAAATACATGATTATAAATAATATTAATTAAAAATAAGACTTATTTACACATTAACAATTACAATTGAACTAAATTTCTCATGAATTAAATTGGATTATTTATATACGACAACGAAAAACTATATTCATTGTGTAAATGAGAATTGCCGATTGAGGCCTAATCATTTTACTAAGCTACTGTAATCTTATCATTTTATTGTTTTCTGAAGTACCTTTTTTTCCTATTGCAATTTGTGCTAGGACAAAAAATGTGAAGACAATAAGATATTATCGTTATTATACCACACTTAAAAGAAGAACTATTGATAAATTGAAAAATTGAAGGGCTTCCGAATATAGTCGGAACAACGGAATTCCCCAAATAAATGTTAAATTGATATTGTAACAATCAAACAGACGATCAGTTATAAACTATTGTGTAATTTATCTATCTGATGTAACTAGTAAATTAGTAGCCTTGTCAGTCGGACCTTTGATCAATATTTTAAAGTATGGTATGTCTCAAAAATATCTTAGTAGTCAAATGTATCTGAATGTAACAAACTAGGTAGTAGTCAATTCTGTTTAAATTTTTTCCACAATTATTCCGAATATAATATTATTAATTACATAGTACTTAACGTAGAGTCTGCCTGATATGTGAAATTTTCTTTAATGGATACGCTACTATTTAGAAATTGCATTTTTGGTGTGAAATTGAATTTTTAAATTCAAATGGTACCCATTTTTCACAAGGTATTTTTCTAAAATAGGCTGACAAGTACACACTTGAAATGTGACTCAATTTCGAATATGCCTTGATTGAAGTTAAATTTCATTTCGGTCGAGCTCAATTGAGATCGACCCAAAACCAATAATATATGGATTCGTCAAATTTAAATTTTAAATTTATAAGATAGAAAATTTATATTCATGAAATTTTCAGAAACTATTTATATTCAATAAATTTTTCAGGAAGTAAATCAGATCATCCTTTACATGATTCCATTTCGAAATTTAAATTTGTAATTTTTCCAGGACAAAATCATCCAAAAACTGACTTATTGAATTTAAAAAAAATGTTTTAGATTTTCTCGAGATTTATTGAGAGATTTTTTCGACATTGCGCGAAATTTCCTTTATTTTTATTTAACTTTCAACGTCCCGAATATTTTAGTTGATTACTTCGATATCAAATTTTGATGAAACCCCGCCCAAAATTTCCTAATTACTAAAAAAGTTCTAAAATTTTTCAAATCAGGAATAAAGTTACATTCCAAACTTAAAGCTTTCTTCGAGCTTTCAAATTTTTCCAAGGCTTTTTGAGGAAAACTTCAAATTCGATTCAAAATTCAAAAATAAAATTTGTAGATATTAAAAGCTCTCAGTAAAATTTGGCGACTTCAAAAAATCTTTTCTGATTAAAATATGATATGATATTGAAATATCGTTGCAGTAAAATTATTTGACAGAAAAATATGTTACAAAACGTATAAAATTTAATTCCAAACGTAAGCTTTCTTTGAGCTTTTCTGATTTTGAAAAGATTTTGGTGGCAAATTTCCGATTTGATTAAAATTTCAGTAATCGAATGAAAAGTAGATTCCAAATAAATAAAAAATAAATTTGTATCAAAAGCTCTCAATGAACTTTGGTGAACTTCAATTGAGCTTCTTATAGAAAATTTGAAATTTCGTTGCAGTCAAATATTTGGTAGAAAAATAGATTTCAATACGTATAAAATTACATCCGATGCTTAAAGCTTTCGTTGAGCTTTCAAATTTTTCCAAAAGTTCTTTATACAAAATTTTCATTTTAAATAAATTTAATTCATCTGGAAAAAATGGATCTCAAACTGAATAAAATAAAGTTTTAATTAAAAGCTTTTGTCCAGCTTTGAGGTCATCAATAAAGATTTTTTTAGGAAATTTAAAATTTCGTTACAGAAAAATGTTTTGGGTAAAAAAAATCAGTTTTAGTAATAAAACTATCGATTTAATTAGAATTTAATTAATCAAATAACATGAATGAATTTCCCTTGTAATCCTCTTTACGATACGAACTGAAATTTCCACGGAATATTTTCCGGACATGGAAATAAACTGATATAAACGGATATAAATAAACTGATTTATCAAAGTAAAAATAATCAACCCCCGAATTTTGGAAGGGTTGAAGTGGGAAGAAGAAAATGTAATGAAACTATTATAATAAAGGTGGTAAGTTCTTCAAAATTCTTCACACCTTATGGAGATATTGACCGTACGCCACTGTTTCGTTTTGAATGAGAGGTATTTCCAGGCAGCTTTGATGATAATACAATATGCTTGAGGCACCTATTTAATATGATTAGAATAAGAGATATTATAGATCTTCTAATATGATTGAGTGGCGAAAATCATAGTTTAAGATTTGAGGCTAGACTTGTATTTAAATATGAAAATAGCTATTTGTTACATTCGTGATATATTAGTTGCCTGATGTCCTGATGAAATGTGCTATTTACGTACGGTGTTCGAAAGAAAACGATTACATATTGAAGTTTTAATATATTAACACATATTTGAGTAAACGTACCCACTTTCCAAATTTGGGCAGCGCCAACCATGAAAATAGAATATTCTCACCGTGAAAATATTTTATTTTAGATATACATTTCTATTTTAATTTCTATTTATATTATACTAATATGAATTACAAAGATATATATTTTTTTATTAATCCTTCTTCCCAACTTTATTAATATCGAACCAAATTGTGACTGGGACAATAACCTATATTCTACACTATTGATCTTCTGAATGTGGATTCAATGGTAAATTTAAATTTTGGTAGATGTCCGCGTGTATCCGAATGAAATGAAATGAGTATAGTACTAATCAGCAAAGAAATGTACGTACAAATTAGGAATTTAATCGTCCAACTATTATTTAAATTACTCGTCGAACTTGCATAATAATTTTAGAAAAGCATAGTACTAAGTATTTATTATCAGGTACTGATATAAGTACAGTTGAAAGATAAAACAGGTTATTTGGTCGTCTCAAGGATATTTAAAGATAATATTATGATGAAAATCCCAATAATTTGATTCTACTGTTAGAGCAATGGCCAACCTTGTCATCTACTTATATATATCAAGATAAATGGACACTCTATAGTTTCCATTATTGATATTCGTTTTTATTAATTGAATGAATTTACATCATATGTTTCTTAGTCAAACCATATGCTCTTGTAATAAATTCTTGTAAGAAATTTTAAGGGCCATCAACAATTAATTACTGAGCACTTCAGTGGCCGATAAGAAAAATAAATCAGACTTACTATTTTCAAATTAATTATCGTCATTATGCGATATAATCAAAAAATAAATAAACTCAAAAAATTATTTAAAAATCAATTCGGGTCAATTGCGTTTGGCAATGACCTAAATTTCAAATTTAATCTGTTCGCTTCAAAATTCGCTGATTAGCCAACTACATAGATAAAATTTATTCCAACATTTAATTTTAATTGTTCATTAATATTGATAAAAACGAGTTTCTGGTCAATATCAATAGAAAATTCACCATTTTCCAATACAACTTTTCCATTTTTATAATCGTTAAACACTGGCATTCGTCTTGGACCCATTACAGTATCTTCGTATCGATAAACGGTAATATCCTTGGGTTCTATTTAAAAAAAAAAAAGATTTATAAATTCAAAAAATCTAATCAATTATAGTCATTTTAATTACTTAGATTTTGCGATTTGATTGAAGACCTTATGGATCGATAGATTCGTTGAATTAATTTATCTGTTGTGTCACCATTAAAGACACAGGAATTCACTGTAAACAGTCCAGATCCTTGAATTGGATTTTCCAAAACGATTGGAACATTTGGTTTTGTACTAAATATGATGTATGGATTTCCGGGTCGCACCTCTTCCCGACATTTTTCTGGTGCATTTGGATCATCAGTAAATTTAATTTCCAATGTTTCCAACTAAAATTTAAATTAATTGGCTTACAAAAAATATTATAAATACATATAATTCGTTTAAACTAACATCTAATGTATTCAGTAGATAATCTAAATTGTTCTCTAAAACCTGCGCTTCGTTAAAATCTAATGTAACAGCCATTGCCTGTTTTCCGATCGATGTTTCAACCCGTTCACGAACCATTTGAACGAATGGCATAACACGTTTCATGTGTTTCTTCAGTATATCCTTCCCTCCCATAGCTGTTGAAATAGTTTTATTATCCGGCAATTTTCCATCATTTGTATCAAATAGATCACGCATAGTGTCCAATACGCAACTTTGCCAAGGTGGAAATGTTTTTGCTACCCAAATAACACCGTTTGTTGGTTTCGCTGCCACATTAATCGGTTGTTCTTTACCACCTTTACCCTTAACATGGACACTTTGTTTTAATGATAACCGGAACGAGTGAGCGGCTTCCATTAGATATTCGGAACATCTATAAATACATTTTATTAATAAATATTTAGATAATTAATTTATTAATTAGGGAACTACTTTATCTCCAATAAATTAATTGATCCCACTGCAGGCCATTTAGCATTTAAAATTGTTGTCCCATTTCCTAACATCGACCAAACATGTTCGGCGACATGCGGACATATTGGTGCCATTAGCAACGATTGCCTACGAATAAATTCGATAATTATATCCTCATGCATACCAGCCGATCCACACAATTCCCGGTATTTATCACGAGCCGATTGAAACTCAAAGAACCCAGCTCTTAAAGCTTCTTTAAACAACATTTTCGTATAATATTCATCAGTTTGTTTTGTTTTTAAGTTCATTTCGCTCAAAAACACCGCATCGTTAAACGAATCGACCGGTCCTGTTCTCAATTTCGACATCGATTTCAAATCGAGTATTTCCTTAACCCATTCAATAAACGTATACAATCGTAGTATACCAGCATCGGCAACCGTTTCTACGAAATTAGCATCCTCAACACTATCGCCAGCATCAGCTAAACACAATCGTAAGCCATCCGCACTAAATTTATCGATGGCCTCATGTAGTGTTAAAAAGTTTCCTTCCGATTTGGACATTTTAGCCGAATTTAATAGTAAGTGGCCGTTACAACGAAAACTGATTGGCCACTTCGTTTCATCAGTTGGCCACATCGCCGAATGATTATACAAAAAGAATGTTAAGTGGTTTTGAATTAAATCTTTGCCCGATACACGGACATCAACCGGATACCAATATTCAAACTCTTTTCGCATTTGATCTAAATTAATCTTAGGAATTTTAGTTGTTTTCGGATATTTTGTGTCCTTAAAGAATATGTAATCCCAAACATCATCAGTCATTTGCTGGAAACGATAATTTATTAGTATTCGTTCCAAGATATTAATTCCATTTTCGTGGGACCAAGACCCTAATAATAAGTAGATAAACCTACAATTTCTCAAACTAATTTCATCAGAATACAATGTTTTCACTAACATAAGTACAAAAATAGTCAAACAACCTGCAGCGCCCTCAACTACAATTTTTCTTCTTTTTTGGAATACAAATTAATATTATTTTCATATCGTGATGTTAATTCTAAAATTAAACAGTTTCTATTGAACATTTTTGCATTGATCTCCCCTACGACCTCGGCAATTCGAATAGATAAAGCAAAGAAAATAAATTAAAAAAATTTCCTTGTTTATAAATAAAATCTTACTTCAGCCTTAATGCCCATAGGACCAACTGTTCCTCCCTTTAACGTACCACCCTGTAAAAAATGTGAAATCGAATAGTATGCATTGTAAATCGTCGAATCGGACAGCGATTCAATTAACCACTGCTTATCCCATGGTAATTTCGTACCCAAACCGTACGTCCGAGAACACGCGTACTCATGCAACCAATCCAATGTTGCATCGAAATTTTTTCTAACTTCATCATGATACAATTCCATTTTACCCAACATTCTCGTCGCCTCCGCCCGCCATTTCGGTTCCCCATAATTTAGATACCACTGATTACACAACGCAACGACACATTCATCTGCCGATCGGGATATAATCTTCTTCTCCGGTTCATAATAAATTTCGGCTTCGCCCTTCTGTACTAGCAGCGATTTGATGTCTTTTTTTATGTCCATGATTTTCTTACCGGTAAAGTCACCGACAAGTAATACACCATCGTAAAAACCTTTCAAATAAACGAGTTGTTTGGCTTCGGCTAACTTATCTTTATCGTTTTGACTTTGAATTTTAAACAATTCGTAAGCATAAACAGCGCTTAGTGTACCCAATTCGGGAACTTCGATGATTGGTAACGGTTCGAATGGTAACACCATTTCATCGCTTATTGAATATTTCTCGCGAAACGCTGGTTTCTTTTGCAGATCAACCAGAGCAGCGTAATCATCTGGTGAATCGGATGGAACAGATGTAACAACACCGGTCCCCTTATCCTCTTTCACCGATAACATTGGTAAAGCGTAAATAAGTTTATGACTTGTTAACGGTGCCGACAATCCAACACCAAATAATTCCAAACCGGTAATTTCTAATAAAATATCAACTTCACCTTCGACAGCCGTAAATCCTTGATAAGACATATTACGGGCAGCCCGACGAGTACAAACCCATAACTCATTTTTCACTGTTTTAAATACAATGTACCGAATATCAGGATGCAACCAACAATTAGTTTGACCGTACATTGTTTCCGGCCGTAAGGTGGCCGCTACCAAAAATACACCAATCGTTCCTTGACTGATTTTCGTTAATTTATCCGGCATTCCCTGCACCAATTTCATTTTAATTAAGGTGTACTCTTGGGGACCGACACCTTCACCAGTCGATCGATCATGATCCATACAGGGTTGTCCATCTTTTGGCGAAAATATTGTATACCGTTTACCATACATTATTTTATTTCTCGCTTTCAAGTGATTGTATTGCCAACGGACGAATGAATCGAAATATGGATTGGCATCGGTTGTCATAAATGAACGACGCCAGTCAATCTATTGAAATGCGAATAGACAATATTATTTCTGAAATATTAGATTTTATTAGAATTCACTTACATGAGCTCCGAAATTATTCAAATCATTGATGGCTAATGGTGGAAAATAATCTAACCAATATGCACTATCAGCAAACTTTCGTATTTCTTCATCGTTCATGCCCAGACTTTGCATTATTTGCCATTGATACTTTGCCGAGCCCGTTTTTGCTACAGCTTTGCTCTAAAATTAAAATCGAAGACTGAAACTCTATTCTATGATTAATCGTATGGAAATCCAAATAGTATAAGACCATGAATCAATTATACCTAGATTGAAATACCTTTTTTCCTTTACTTTTATCCTTTGGCACATCACTTTCTTCGTCTCTGTCCAAAACGATTGGATCATCGCTCGGAAATACTGGTGGAAATCCGAATGTTTCGATTTCACGAGCCAACTTATCAGCGCAAGCCTTAATTGGCATGCCAGTGCAATGAAATCCGAATGGAAATAATGATCTCTTCCCTTTCAAACGTTGATAACGGACAGCAAACTAAAAGAGATGTTTTTTTAACAATTCAATTACCGGTAACAAACAATCTTACTTCAGCTTTGCTCAATGAAAAGGTATGACCAAGATGCAGCCTCCCGTTCATGTAAGGAAACGGAAATGTAGCCAGGAATTTTTCTTCTTTCGGATCATTTGATGCATCGATTTCGAAAAGCTTCCCGTACCTCCATTTCTCTTGAACATTCCGTTCGATTTGTTGAAGGTATTCGACTTTAAATGTACCTTTCCGATCGAGGGCAGCCTAAAAACGGTAAATATATTGAAATTAAATAAATTTGGTAAATGTATTCGATCGCATTGAGGTTATGATCTAAACAACATAAATTTGCAGTCTATATTTGGTAATAATTTACACCGGTTTTAATAAAAATTTATTAATTAAAAAATTAGTTTACCATTTTAGACGTTCTAAGAATTTATTTGCAGATTTTATTTTTCAATTTCCTAATTTCCGATCAAATAGAGCCACGCGAAATTACAAAACCAAAAACAACAACTGTCAAATGAGGGGATTGTTAAAATTCAAATTTCTCGATTCATTTGAAATCTCGATTGAAAAGTCCCGGGGGCGAAATCTCCGATTGAAAAAATCGGTTAAAATTTAAATTCATGTCGCACACAAGAAATTATATATTTCAAATTTCTACTTTATTTGAAAAAGTAAAAAAAAAATCGTTGAATTTGAATCAAATTTTACGTTCGCCCATTATAACTATTTCCAATAGGAATCGAGGGCACCAGCTGTAGCAATTGCAGCGTTTTTTTTATTGCAGAATGAGGGCCGGTATATATATCGCTCACATATTGCAAAAATGAGATATCTTAAAATTTTATGATTTTGAGATTTTCTTTGAATTAGGTTAAAAA
>JANTOP010012195.1:0-14968 GCA_027564815.1 Symmerus nobilis | reverse complement strand
GAGTAAAAGGAGGGTGCGAGGTAAAGGCAGGTATATGATACACAAAATTTATATGCAATTGATATGAAAAGGCTGGGCCTGACTATAGCTACCATAACAGTATTGATATGCACGTTGGAAGTTCTTATAAGCTTGATCAGGTTATAACTGTGCAATAATTACTGCGTTATGCAACACCGTATTTGACAGTATCCCACATTAATTCAATGGGGTTTTAATCTGGGTGATAGGGTGGCAAACGCTATATGTATGACCAGTAGATTTCAAAATATCATCATTTTGTACGTAGTGAAATATTTCATAAACCGTTTTACAATTCCGTATAACTCTGGTTATAATATACCAGATACCTGCAGAAAAGGTAATTTTTTTGGTATGCAACTTCAAATTATGATAGGATGGGTTATCTAGCTCCACACTTTTTGAAGGAAGGTTCGATATATAAGGTAATTTTGCAACCCACATAGAAAAATTATTAAAATTCATATCATCGTGGTAATTACCGAATTTTGAACTTAATTCATTGACCTTTTTTTTAAGTGTAGGCATTTATATAATATGAATACGATAACCTACTTCTGCCATTATGAATGATCGATAAAACAAACAATGATTTTTATGGGTAGAAGAGTAATTATAGCAAAAATAGTATTGCGTATGAACTGTTTTAACTAATAAGGCTATGGGGCATGGGTGACCGATTCGATTCATCTTTAGTACACGTGTAGGGCATAACCAGGAGTATTACTGGTGCAAGTAGTAAGGCACAACCCTCAGCCGTTTCCGAGAAATTAGTTATTGATAAATTTCAGTGCGCTTTATGCGCATTATATGTTAGAGAAAATATAAGCGAGTTCGTGGTGCACTGGCAAGAGCCCGCTTCATAAGCGCAAGTTTTTTTTAATATGTCACACACAAATTAAAGTGTCTTCAATAATGTTTATTTTCTAATCAAATTCAATAAATTTTTTTTAGCAGGAAAAGGATTCTGTAATAATCGTACAGGAGTGAGTTTTCTTTCAATCACATACGTTCTACATTCGTTCTGCATTTCAAATTATTTATTATTATACGAGTTTGTGCGGATTCTATTAAATGTATACTTTTATACGTAAAAGGCACTGTTTGTTCCTTTCATCGCCTCTGCGAAATATCGGACTTCCTCGTATCTTCCAGAGAAGATTGTATAAAAATTCAATCTCTGGTACATCCTCAGTTGTCGGCACCAATTTTCTGCAGTCTGTTAAAATACGCGTGGTTTGTGGCCAAACTGTGCGATAACAGGACATCGTTCATCAGCGTTGACGAAGTTTGTTTTGCGATAGATGTATTAAAAAAAACCTGACAATCAGCCTGTTGAAGTCCACTGCTGAACATAGGCCTCCCCCAAAATTTGTTCATTGGGGGGTTTTTGGTCTAATTCACCACGCTCACCAATGCGGGTTAGTGAATAATGTAAGTTTTCATTTACCATTTTAAGTTAATTGACAACAGAGGTGGGATTTTGATTGAAAGTGGAATCGTGAGATGAAATCGTGGAAAGTAAGTTTAGACCAGGATGGCTTACACTTTTCACGAATAAATTTATGGGTGGGAAAAATTACGTTTATTTATCTCATTTTCACAGTTTCAATATATCGCAAGTTCAATTAAAATCCCGTTTAGTGGGAAAAAATGAGTGAAAAGTCACTTTCCACGTTTACACGATTTCACTTTCAATTAAAATCCCACCTCAGGTGTATATGTTTTTTGCCTACTCCCATATACAGGACTCTTCCGTACTATACTAATGCATAGTACGTGGGACCGCCATTGGTTTTTCAACCTTTACGTGACCATCCGATATCACACGGTTAGTGTTCGACAACTTAGGCGATCGAAAATCATTATTTTGTTAAGATAATAGCTACCAAGGATCGAACCCAAACCTCCCTTTTCCAAAAGCTGCGACTTTGCCGTCTGGGCCAACCTAGTGGTTAATACGGCATTTATCACTTGCGCAAGATACCAATATCACCCAAGTTCGTGCAGTAATTTATCGCTCGAACAGCACGATAGTGAATAAAAAATAGAATAAGTTGTACAAAATACTGGGAATAACATTATTATTTTTTCAAACAGCTACTGCACGATTATTTCAGAGCCCTCTTCCCGGTAAAAAAGAATTTATTGAATTTGATTGGAAAATAAACATTATTGAAGACACCAGGGCTGTGGAGTCGGAGTCGGAGTCGTGGAGCCGGAGTTTTAGGTATTTTGCCGGAGTCGGAGTCGTAAATATTTGTGACGACTCCGACTCCGGCAATCCGGAACTCCGCTGAAAAGTAACAGATAAAAGTATTTGGTACCAGTATTTCTCAAGTTATAATCCATAAATGTGACGCTTCTCCTTACAATTTGTACTGTTAGTTCAAGCTTTTGTCGCGTTTTTCTCAAAAGTATGTTTTTCAAATTGTTGGAAGCGACTACTCCAAAAATGCTTCATCTATCCCGATGAAATTTTGCACACATATTTTCTATAATATCTTAATGAACCTCAAGTTTTGAGAAATCTGTTAATAAAATAATTTTTTTGAAAGAAAAACAATTGAAAAATGTAGTCTAAAATCCGGGGTTTTTTTAAAAGTGTCTGAATTCGCGAATTTTTTTTTCAACTATATCAACTATATTATAGAAATTATAACATTCATAATGACAAAGGAATTTCTTTCTTGCTGGAAGCATCAAGACATTAGGCTCTAGAAGTTCCACCAGTTGACAACTTTTACCGCGACCTTCCCTGAATACTGGGTTATAATTCCACCATTTTGGAATAATTATAAAAAAAAATAAAATTGTTTGTAATACTTAAAAGAATTATTAAAACATATGTTAAGTTTTGAAAATATTGAATGAATCCTTCTCTTAAAAAAAAGTTCTTAAAATTAGGCCAACTAAATATATTTCCCCCCTTAATCTTCGACAATGAATAAAAAGAAAACATGCCACGAGTGCGGGCGATTTCCCCGTATTTATACATCATCAAATTTGATGGATTTTAATTTCTACTAGAGAATAATCATTACGATAAATAAATACAGGTAACCTTCTACTAGCACAGTACTCCGATAGCACGGTTTCCATATAACTGGGTATCAAAATTGCGGAACCCCTCGTATAACGCGGATGTAGTTCCTCTATAACACAGCTTAGAGGTCAGGCACAAATTAATGTACATATGTAAATTTACGTCGGCTATGCAACTATACTTTTATTTGTATAACTTTGTATACCATATTATTATTATTATTATAGTTTATTATAATCTTGGAGGATAATATAATGAATTAAATTGACTATTAAATGTTTATTTTGTATTATTGGAATGATAATAAAAATTTTTTCATCCAAATTTCATTTTCAAACCGATAATGTTTCTTATAACAAAAACTATGTTCAATTTTTAGTTCAGATTACATACTCCATATAACACGGTTTTGGGTTCGATATTGCACGGAACCAATGTTCATATTATACCATTTCTAACTTCCGTTTAAAACGGTTTCTACTTAACACGTAGTATCCTAAAACACGGTTTCCATATAACACGGTACCAATTGTTCAAATTTCTATAACTTCTAAGTTTCGTATAACACGGTACCATTCTACCGTGTTATCGGAGGGTTACCTGTACTATAAAATGATGAATTTCGTAGGCTATAACAAGAAAAAGAAGAAATTAGTAAAATTTCTAGGAAATTCTGAAGAGTTGGAGTTGGAGTCGGAGTCGCCCCTTTCAAATTTCGGTCGGAGTCGGAGTTACATCTATTTCGTTACGACTCCACAGCCCTGGAAGACACTTTCATTTCACTCTCATTAGAAATAATATGATAAAACAGGACCGTAATATGAACTTTTTAATGGAATGTATAATAATTGTACAATGTAAATCGGTGGTACGGAACAGGTTGATTTATTGCGGCCTCGTAAAAAAAAAATTAAGCGCATCGTATTGAATTCGTAAAGAGGGGATTTAATAAAAATATATTTGTGCGCAGGGGCGTGGTTATCTTCATAATTTATCAGAACAGTAGTAATTTATAGATGAGGATGAGCTCCCATCCAAACTGGTCGCTAAAGCTCTACTCTTCAATAAAGACCAAAACCAAACAAAAATCAAAACATTTTTCTGTCGCTTTCTTCATACAGCTTCATTATTGCTTTTTCGCCTTTTTTTGGTAATAAGTGGTTAGCTTTTCTAAGTGGTAGTAAAACCATTTCTTATTCAGCAATTATTTGTGTACTAGATTTCGGTTTTTTATATCCAACATCTGTCATTTGGTATCTGCCCAGCCATGATAAAAAAAAAGAAAAGAAAATTAACACAGGTTCATTAGCTGTGCGCGTGTGTATTATATATGCTTTCATTTCATTTCATTTTTGTGTGGTTTTGGTTTGGTTTTGGCTTTTATTAAAGAGTAGGTTTAATCGATGCTTCTCTAAGAGGCAACGGGGGGAAATTAAAATGCCTTTTCTGGATCAGCATCTATTGCTCCATCTATCCATAATTTTGCACATCATGTTTTTGGTAATCATGTATCTTGTGATGCTTATTTCTGTACCAATAATTAAAATGGAATTGAAAATGGGGAAGGCTACATCCCAATGATTATAAATACAAAATTTTGGATAAATTTAACAGTCCTGAATCGCCTGAATCAAATATAAGTCCATGAATATCATTCACTAGTTGCAAAATATGTTAGTGGACATATGATCCAATGAAAATGATTGAATCTTATACCAGCTGGAATAAACTTGTTGTTTCGCTACTCACGATGATATATGGAATTGCTTCGAATAAATTGCTAACAATTATAAATATGACATTGATAGCAGTCTTAACGATAACGATAGCAATTAACAAAATAATTAAGAGCTGATTGAAAGGCCATCAATCGATAGGAACAAAAAAAATGTAATTTAAAAGCCCTGCCCCTTGTTCTATTAATTCCGATAGACTATAGACTATTTATTGCAGAGGGCGCTATTTTAACTCAAAACCAGAATACGCTATTTCCAAACAGCGCAGAATATCGGTATTTATTTATTTATTTATTTCAAACATTCCTTGATTTCCCCCTGTGGTATTCACATGGAAACGATCTATTATTTTGATATTTTATCCATTGCGTTGACCAATTACATATTAATGGCAATGGATGTGTATTGTTTTTGAAGATACCCTCAATACACAAGGAGTCTCAGTTTAAGAATACTTATATTCTTATACAGGGGTCCGCCAGCTTTACGTCACCATCCGATATGACGCGGTTTTAAATTCGATCATTGTGACGATCACAAATTATTGAAATATAATTTGTGATGACAACTAGCTTTGAACCTGCCATCTCCCTCTTCAAAAGCGGGTGCACTACCCATTACGCCAATGAAGAGGTTATAATGAATTACGTCCATTTACAGGAATACCTCGATTAGTGCGGCTAATCGGTTCCACCGATATTCCGTACTGTTTGAAACCGGACTAATCGAGGAACTAACTAGATACAAAAATGATAATTGGTTCCAAAAATATAAAAATCCTTTTTTTCAATTAATAAAATAAGTATAATGTATTTAAATATGATTTCTATACTTCATTTTAAATTCAAATGCCTTTATTTAATAATGATTAACCCAAAAAAATGTATTTTGTCCATAATTCATTGTTACTTCCTTAAGAATTGTATTATCGATATCTGCACATTTTTCTTTTTTGGTTTTTTGTCCTCGTACATTTCTTTGTAGCAATGAATTGCATCGTGTATTGTTTGGCGAACTGTAATGATACGTTCGATATTGGGATCGACTTCCATTATATGATTTGACACTTGTTCAATCATCTCAATGACTTTTGAAAGATGTTTAGCCGTTAATTCTGGTGTAGACTCTTGAACACAGTCATCGTTGGCTAAGTTATGCATATTGAAAATTTACGTGGGAAGCAGTTTATGAACATTTCCATAAAAAAATAATAATTTTTTTATATTTTTTTTGTTTTGTTCAAGCAAAATTTTTTGTTGGCAAACTAACCGCACTAATTGAAATCGCACTAATCGAAACCGTACTAAGCGAGGTATTCCTGTATTTATTTAATAACTATTATTTATTAAAATTTGTTGTTTGTTTTTCTATACGCTTTATATAAACTAAATATGGTAGACGAACACGTTTGGAGAAAGTCAGTTCGATAAATTATATGTAATTTTCCTTTCCTCTCTTTTCGAAAATTCCTAGTTCTTAAACTTTAAATAAGTTAAAGTATTACTACTGTGATCAACTAATAAGGTATTTTTCATTTAAACTTCGCGGGGACTGTGAAATCGTGAATTTCATTTGTTGGTTGGTTGTACTCTCATTGACATCTCTGCACAATTTCAAGTCAATATATTCAATTGCTACAGGACTAGTAAACATACAAAAGTGACTTTTTCGATTCTTACCATGTCTCATTCCGTTGAGCAAAGAGTTTACATTAAATTTTGTTTGCGGAATATTCTGCCACGGAAACGCTGAAGATATTGCAGAAGGCATTTAGTGGCCAGGCTATGGCACAAAAAAATGTTTACAAGTGGTACAAAGAGTTTAGAGAAAGCTGAGAACGAGTTGAAGACGAAAAGCGTCCCGGACGATCATCAACATATACCGATTAAAGGCCACGTCAAGAAAATCAAAGATTTAGAGCTCGAAAATCGTCGATTGACAATTAGAGAGCTTGGCGATGGTGTAGAAATTTCATTTGGATCAACCCAAACTATTTTAAAAGATGTTTTGCACCTCAAACGCGTCAAATCTCGATTGGTTCCAAAAACATTCGACTCCAATATCGTTCCGCAATCAGCGTATTCGCCAGATTACCGTGTAACTTCTGGCTGTTCAATAAACTCAAAAGACCACTCCGGGGTCCTCGTCTTGACTCAATTTAGGAGATAAAAGCCGAATCGAAGAAGGTATAAAAGTCCAATCCGGGAAAAGGATTTTTCTAGCGGTTTCGAGGTCGAGGATTGGAAAAAAACGTTGTTATAAGATCATTGTGTTGGACGGAGAGTACTTTGAGAAAGCATTAATTTAGAAAAATTATAAAGATTTTGAATTTCATAAACAAATTCTCCTTATTAGTTGATCACCGTAGTGTTACTTTAGTCATCTTCTTTTCTAGAGATGTAGTGTACACTTTTTATTTGCATGTCTTTCTATCCAATGTAAAATTTAAAAACATTGGAGTAAAATGTGCACCACACCTCTAGAAAAGAAGATGACTTTTGTATTACTTATATCAATAACATTAACACTATCGTTAATATATAGCCGATAGCTATTTTCCCCTCCACTTACGGTTCGTCGGCTGTCCGATCATCGTGTTCATAGAATACACCACGCTTTGGAATGTACTGCGGATTACTGCGATCCTCATCATCATCCACTTTCTTCTTATCGAAATCCTGCACCTCTTCCCCATCACCTTGCTCCCGTTCCACATCCAATGCAATGCTTGAACTTGAATCGTCCGTTTCATCATCATCGTCACCGTCCTCATCGCCCAACAGCTCGTCATCGTCATCGCCGTCCATATTGCCATCATCGCCATCCGTATTACCACCATCATCCCCATCCAAATCTTCCTCATTTTCATCTCGATCATCGTTCGATGTGTCGCTATCACTTGCCGTATTATACTCGGAATCGTGATGCGATGAACTGTTGGTCGTTTGAATATTCTGCGGAACCGTTTTTCCAACAGTTTCGGTGATAACCTCTTTCAATTTCTTCAGCTTCCGGTTTTCGAAGGAAATAAAGAGGAAAATATTAAAAACATGTGAAGTAAAATTAGAACGAGGGAAAGGCCTTTCTTTTTTTTATTGAAATTAATTTCTCTTAAGTAGAGCATAGATAAATTATGTTGACATGAATTTACTGAAAAAGAAATTTGTTCTGTTGGCAGCTATTTTTTTCCATGCTCTTCAACAAAATTTTTTATTAACAAATTTGGCATAAAAAATTCGTTAAGAACTTACATCGGCTGCTAAAATTTCATCTTCCAAAACATCGGAAAAATCTTCTGACTCTGATTTCTTTATTTGCGATGGTTGTGTCGTTGACATTTTTCAGTATTTTCCAATTCAGGAAAAATCAACCAACACTTGCTCTTTTCTTTTTGGGTCAATAACTTCTATATCAAATGTCTTGATTCCGAATTTATAATTACTTACAACCGTGTAAAATATCTCTATCTTGATATTTCACAAAACAAACTCAAATTTAAGGAATTAATAAAGTAGCAAATCGCTGTTTAATTAAGGAATTCACGCGATTTTTACACAATTTCTTTCCATCAAATAATGACAACCGATAAGAGAAGTGGTCTTCAACCGGTATGCCAGGGATGGGCGTTCCTAAAACATATTCGAATAAATAAGGTGATTCTACACAGTCCATTATTTTTTGACGTCGGAAGGAATCAATAGACGGAATAAAAATTATGTTGTTGTTGTGTTCACACAATTGTTTGAATTAGTGGTGCACGGTGTCATATAAAAGCATTGTATGTTATAAATGTCCGTTATTCGTAAATAAATGTCGTTATACACATGCACTGGTTTTAAAATTTATTATTTAAGTTTTAAAATTAATATATAATTCACCCAAGTAGCAACAATATATATATATGTTGCCAGCATTCTGAGCAACAGAGATGTAACTTAGGGCGTATAATGACTAGTAAGTGACGAGAGTAATCTTAAATACCAATTTATATCAATTTTCAACCAGACTAATGGGCTTATTCAGTAAATCTGTTATGTTGGGGATGTGTTATAGGTTTGGTAGAATATTCACCTTATATTTGTAACATAATTTTATAACAGATTTGTCGAAAATAGTATTCATTGAATCGACAGTGTTATTTTTTAAGGGGACTTCTCGTTTCATAATTGAAAAAAATACACTTTTTAATGTTTTTTTTTTGTGGAAAGACAATCATATTTATTAAACTGATTCTTTTTGGGCATTTTTATAAAACATATGAAGAATATAAAAAAAATATATTTTGCATTTTTAGTTCATCTTGACCACTGCACAGAGGGCGTTTTCCAAAAGGTACTTTTTTAACGGCCCACAGTTTTCACAGAGATTTTATTCATAAGACTAAATACTAGTAACTAGATCCTATAGATAGGATGCCAAAAACAGCACAAGGACAATTGGAGATTTATTTGGATTGCGTGGAGGGGAATAGGATTCTCTTAAGCAACGTAATAAATATAAAAATGCCGCCTAGTGAAATTAAAAATTATATCTGAAGTAATATTTTCATAACCATTTTTCTAGCGTTTCACGGAATGCAAAAATAATTTGAGGAAAATGGCTCGTGAAATACACATTCATGGTTTAGGGACCGGTGGAAATTAGCGGCAAAATGGTCGATCTTCCGATCTAGAATTTTTTTTATACATATAATATTAATAATAAACAATCTAGTTATTAAACATAAATATTACTTACCCCATATTATTACTAGTATTATTAAGGATGGCTTGTTGAGTAGATCAGCAAAGTATTCAGTCCATCTCGCAATCTGTTGGTCTTTCATTATTAAAGCCTCATCTCCAGCATTAAACGAAACGATTAAACATACAATACAGATTTGTATATTTTTAAGCAAACCGTTTAATCTTAACAAATTTCCATCTTCAGCTATTAGCGGGCGGTCTGCTGAAAGAGTCTTGTTTGCTAGTTTTTGTGCAAGGCGACAGGTTTCTCTTATGTTTTTGCTGTCAGCTACTCGTTGTGCTTGAGCAGTGATGTTCTCGAGAAACCGTCTCTTATCCTTTCTAGCTTGTATGCGATGACGAATGTACACTAGGAACCTTTGTTGACATTTATAAATGTTAAAGTTGTATCATAACCATATTGAATTCCGCATTGGTTCTGTGAAATAAGAAAATTAATAATGAAAATGAACCACAAATTATGATAAACGATGAATCTACCGCTATTCCATCATCCGCCGAATCACTAAAATTATTAATGCTACAGACAATAGAAAGCGATCTTTCGTTAGTAGTACAACAAACCAAAGGACCAGTTAATTTAGCAAAAAAAATTGGAAGAGATATAATTCGGTTTGAGGATGGAGTTCGAGGCCCGAATTTGGAACTGTGCTACAACTATCTTTTAACTATACCACCCACAAGTGCGGAATCTGAAAGATCATTTTCGTCATCTGAAAAAATTGTTACGAAATTAAGATCTAGTCTGGGCGATGAAAGTATAGACGCACTTTGCTTGTTACGAGCATTTTTCAATAAAGCCAAATTAAATTTATAAATGTTGATTTATTCCTATTGATTAATATTCTTTAATTATTTTGTAAAATTTTGAACACTATCCAATTAATTTAATAAACACAACCTGAATTATTATTTTGATTATGCCGTTATTTTAATTGTCCGTTAATAGAAATTGCATAGGTTTTTAGGTTTTTTTTGTAAAAACCGGTTTCACCGGTTAACCGGTTTTTGACAAAGAAAAAACCTCGAAAACCGGTTTTTTCTTTTTGGACCGGTTTTTGCATGCACTACTTGTATCCACTCTAGGTAGTGTTGGCACTGTAGTCCAAGCTAGCCTACGATTCCCGTAATTCCCCTTAGAATTACAAATTTCTTGTGAGCACTTTACAAATTCTTGTCCAAGTCAAATACTCCCTTCTTATGATTTTAAGTAGGGAAAGTAGACAATAGCGCAGCAAGTATTATATATAATTCCTCGTCAGTATCTATTCAGACGTCAAATCGATTCAAAATTAATCACTTTTAAGTACAAATTGTTGAACGTTCAAAAATAAAAAGAAATAATTTTGATATTTATCTCCCAGCTTAAGGCTTGGGATTAAAAAAATAAACTTTGACAAATTTTTTATTTGGTCTACGATTAGGCTCAATTTCAAATTTCAAAACTATTTACAAAAACAATAAAACGGTAAGAATCACACAGCGTTAATATTGCTCGGACATGATAAGAACAACTAATGCACTCCATCCAGTAAATGGTTTACAACCAGATCCCGATCCCGTCCGATCATTATACTGTTCCCAAATATAACCCGTTCGATGGTACTGTTGAATAACATTTCTAACCAAATTGTGTCTCAATTCAACGTAAATTCGTTTTGCGTCTTCACTAAAAGGACCTGGCTGGCTACCGTAATGGTATAAAGCCTTTAACGTTAAGTAGTTCATATTAATCCATATTTGTCCACGCCAATATGGCGGATCGTGTTCGGTGTTCCGCTTCATGTATAACGGTGACATTTTCGAGAGCGATCGGATACCGAACTCAGTCCATAGTTGATTTGAATCCCGTAAATTTTGTAATATCTTACCCAAGTACGGGGAATCGGTAGTTAAGATTTGCAGAAAAAATGGAAACAGGCTAACATATCCAAATGTTGAATCGATGAATCGTAGTTCGGGATTTTTTAATGTAACACGAACCATTTCAGTTTGCTGTTCCTCTTGGTAGTACTGATTTGTCACGCTGACTGTTTGCTTAATTGGAAAACGTTTCAAAATTACCGAATCGGTATGCAATCCCCAATCCGAATAACTTTCGGTAAACGGAGATAGATGCATTTCGTTCAGTAGATAATTATCCGATAAGTAGTAATGTGTTTCCCAATATTTACTGTCATCGTGGCCGAGGAGATCGGCCAAATCGGCCATGACACCAGCTGCAAATGCTATCCAACAACGTAAATCGATGTGTCGTTCCGATTCGGATGGATGTGATGATCGCGGATAGTCATCTAAACCAGATGTCAATGTTTTCGGATTCAATTCACGATTTGTCTCAGGGTCACGACCACGCCACCGGTACGTTCCAGGTAAATCTCCTCGCTGGGTTGTATTATACCAATTTAACCACGTTTGCAAACGAGGATATAATCGCTCCAAAACAGCTAGCCGTCCTTTCGTTAACAGGGAATGCGAATAACGATTTAAAATTGATTTCAATGTTAGGAAAAATGTCGGTGGATTGGCATTTGTGTTACGTTGCGTTACAAATTCATCAGGAACTTTGGCTAACGCTTCAACGCCCAAGATTTGTTCGCGCGGTATCCAACCCTCGACATTCATCAAATCGAACCAATGACTTAGAATGTCTAGCTCAATATCAATGTCCCAAGCGCTGATTAACAATCCATGGAAACCTTCATCCCATAAAAAGCCACGCGGAAAGAAACTTCGTGAAGGAACAGCGGTGTAAAGTGGGGCTCGCCAATATGGAACCGGTTCTTTTGTATGAACACTTTGAACTTTTGATGATCCGTAAAAATAACCTAAGCCACCGATCATGTTACTCAACGCTGCCTCGGCGAATTTAATATCCGATTTTGAGTATCCTTTTTCAGATAAATGAAATGTTTCTTCGAATCGCTTATCAAATTCATTTGATTTTTCGATCAAACGTACCGAATATTCCTTTCCAAGTAATGGTTTCATTGGAACGGTCGAATCGGTCAGTAAGTTGTTCGTCGATTGATAAGATATGTCAAGTATAAATGGAACTTTAACGGTTATTAATGTTGCAATGAAATTTGATGTCCGGTCACCGACAACTGTATCACCGGGAAGTACAAAAATTCGTTGTCCACCCTTTCGGCCACCGATGTGTAGGTTTGATGTTATAATTTGACGTAGTGATGCCAGATTCGGCGATGTAGCACTTATATATGATTGATGTATCGTTGTACCGTTGTAAGGAATCAGATTCAATCTGAACTCTCCCAAACCGACCGTCTCACCTTGAACGCCAGCAAACTTTTGACCACCGGATGGTTCAATGACCCGCATATAACCATTCGTCTTCTCATCGAACGCCGTATACCAAATTAGGGAAATTTCCTCGCCCGATTGTGCGGTAGCATTTATTCGAGCCGTCCAATCGCCACCAAATTGCCCACCCGCCGTTTTAATGAATGAAGTTTGCAGATGATAGGGAAAATCATCAATCGTCTGCAATCCAAATGTTCGTCCATCATGTTTCAGCCAACCGAATTGATCCAACTGATCACCGGTTTCGCACCAATGTCGAATGCCCTCGCCTCCCGTTCGCAATCGATTTGGTGAAAACCACATTAAACCCATAACGAGCGATTGAGGATCTCTTGTTTTCATACCGAAATAAACACCGGGACGATACGTTCCCCAGTACCGATCCGGATCATCTAAACCGCTTCGATGGACCATTTTCTGATCATCAAACGGCGTATTGATACGGGTCTCCAAATAACCAATGTAACCAAAATAGGAAGCGATGGCTAGACAACAACAACCCAATAACGCTCGCCATTTGGTCATTGCGAAAAATCGATTTCCATCTTTCGGATGTTTCCCACTGCTGTGATTCTGGTGGCCTCCATTTGTTGTGCTGCTACTTGTACTGTTTGTTTCACCGGATCTATTGGATTTATTTTGTTTGTTAGAATCGTTACCAGAATTTGTGCCGGTCATGCCAGATTTTCGGGGACGTGCCTGAAAAGATGAAAATTTAACAATTTCAAGGAATATTTTACAAATACAAGCATACCATGTTTACGGCTGAAAATGGGCAGGAACAATTCGAATTAAATGGAATTAAAAAAAACCTAAATTTTGAAATTCTCCAAATCCTTTTAACTCTTAATAGATATCTTCCATCCCTTTTTTCAATAATTTCGGTTTACAAATTTGTACACATCATTTATTTTTAATTGTTTACATTATAGCTGTCAATCCATTATTGTCAGCACTACAGTGATGTCCAAAAAGTATAACATTAGATAAAGCGCTGCCTAAAACTGATTTGATTATATGCAAAACAGAAACATTTCTCGGATATGCGGGCTATATCAGGGAAGATTTTATATTTCAGAATTCAATTGTCTTACTGATAGATGGTGCAGGCGGGCCATTTAATGTGTGAATAAGAGTAATTCTCTATTTTTCTTTTATCTGATGTTTTTTATTTATTTGTTTTTATTTTGGTTAAATTTATTCAAAAATAATAATAATAAAGGCTTCGCTCACACTCGATACCCATATTTGTATAAATTCTATTAATGTTAAAATTATAAAAATCTAACTTTAATAGAAATATGTCTAGAAACGTAATTATTTACAATATAAACACTTTAGAGCCCTGTGCCTAGATTTTGTGCACATACTTTTAACGTAATTTTTCGTTATAGTCAATGTATTAACTTAACCAAATTTTATTCACCTCACTTGTTTTCAACTGGTTTAGAGCTATTGACAAATATAATTTTTCGTTGATTTAAAAATGAGTGGGGTTTAATATAGAGATAGACATTATTTATCGGAAAAATTTAACAAATGAGAATGAGAGAAATGCTGGCTACTTCTCTAAATGTCAGTTTTACAACTAATTCAAAAAATAGTCAATGAAATATGAAAATGTTGCAAAGTATATGCACAAAATTCGGGTACTGTTTACCACGCCTATACCCATTTTACCCAAATTGCTATATGTTACACACTCAAAAAAGCTTCGTTGGTTATCACTGCTTTAGAGGTTACATACGTCCAGCATCAGCAAAAATTTAATGTTTTATTTTTAATTTTTTCGGAGATGTATCTTCTAAAATAAGAGAAAAATGTTATTACACATAATTCATTGGTCCTTAAGCTATAGGATAATAAAATTTAAAACAATTATTTATAATAAATTAAAGGAGCAAAGGATAGTTTTTCAGAAATATTGTCCTTATAGCATGTCAAGCCTAAATCTTAAATTTCAAAATATGGAGTAAATTATGACGTTTTAAAGAAAAAAAATTATTTTTATTAAGAATTTTGATTTTTCATGATAAATAAAAAATGGATAAAAACAAAATATTTAAAAAACGGCTCGACAGATGATAGAGACTGTA
>JANTOP010012184.1:0-14973 GCA_027564815.1 Symmerus nobilis | reverse complement strand
AGACACACCCCACATCTATCAAAGCTTCAATCCATCTGTTAAAGCTTAAGTTGGGGAGTTGGATCGGAGGGGAAATGAGAATGAGGGGAAATGAGAATGAGGGGAAATTAAACGGAGGGGCTATGGGCGTGACGTCATTTACCCGCGGGTGCATGGCGTGGGCACCTCCGGAAAAGTGCGCTAGAACTCTCCTAGCCTATCTACTCTCCTTTAAGTAAATTTAGGATGAAGAATTGCTCATAATTTATGGAAACTGCCTACAGGCACTAGAAACAATTTTCAAATTTATTTCAATATTTATCTCTCGATTTCTTTAATTTGGGACATTGAGAAATTTTGATGTCAGTAACTACTAGAAATTGAAATATTAGAAGAACGCATCGGTGAAATTAGTTGAAATTTTCAAAATTTTTAATATATGGCGGAATCAATAACTGACATACTTATGTGAAATTCTGCGAAACGGATCTTACCGTTCTAGAATTAAAAGATTGTTAATTTCCCATCAGAATTCAAAGTGGAACGATTTGTTCAAATTCATATATTTCGCGAACCTATCGGTGAAATTAAGTGGCATTTTGAATATTTAATTATTGGAAGTAGTAGTTGGGCTGGTATAACTTTGGTAAAATTCTACGAAACGCAAGTTAGGTTCAAAAAAATTCAACTCAATCTTTTCTTTTCAAAGAAGTCCTATCTGGATGGAATTACATTAAATACATTTTTTTTTGGTAATTTATCTGTTGTCGAACGGCTCAGATTTCTGGCTTTACCCGCTTTTGATCGAGCTGAAATGTATTTCGTCGAGAGGGGTCCACATTTTCAAGGACATATACAGAAGATTATTGTTGGTTGGATATTTAAGATAAATAATAATTCGTTATTACGCTAAAACAGTGAGTGACCAGCGACCTCAAATTTATTAAAAAAATATACTTCCATTCAAAGGAAATCAATCCACCATCATACAGAAAATTTACATTATTTTACCATCTTTATTCTCTCAATCATTTGATTCGTTAAAGCTTAATTTTAGCCAGAAGGGAACTGTGAAGTTATGTTCTGAGGATTTCTCTTAGAGACTGGTACAGTGTAGTATATGTCAGTGGCGTGCTGTCAATTTCCAGATTTATATGATCTCTTATATTATAGCCTTTATCATATGCGTTTCCTTTATTCATACCAACAATACTCAGTTCTGTTACATGCAAAAATGCAGAGAGTTGCTTTGACAGTAAGGTGAAGTATCCGGATTTCTCGATAATTCCCACTCCAATCCAAAGAAATGTAATATTGCAGAAAGTTTATAAATTACTTGAGGAAAAATAGAAAAATATCGAAACTAAACTTTTTGTACAAAAGCCCTCCAAAAACTTAAAAGCACCTAGAAAGCTTTATTTTCCGAATCTTATTTTTTTCGTATTAAAATCTATTTTTTATCCAAATACCGATCCTTTAACGAAATTTAAAATTTTCCCAAAAAAAAAGTTTAAAAATCTCCTAACCTCAGTAAAAGCATAAAATTATAAAGTCATTGAGTCATTGTATATAATTTCGACTCGAATTTTTATCCGATTCATTAAATGTAGATGAAATAAGAAATTTTCGCCGAAAGCTAGTCCAAACTATTAAAAATGCAACGAAAGCTCTAAGTTTCCAACATAATTTTTCACAACTAAAAATTTATTTTTTATCCATATAACGGCACTTTAACGAAAATTTAGTATACATTTTAGAATTTCGCTAAAACCTTTATCAATCCATTGTATGCTCAAAGAAAGCTTTAAGCCTCGATCTTAATTTTTTACTATTTGAAATCTAATTTCTATCGAGATAATCGTCCTACTACCAAATTTCAAATTTTCGCAAAAAAAAAGCTTCAAATATCTCGAAAGCTCATTAAAAGCACAATACGTATGGAAAATTAAAGGCCGATAGGTGAATTTTTCAAGAAATGGCAAATATGAACAATGAATGCCTTCATAATATAATCTGCCTTCAATTCAATTCAATTCAGTTCATTAAAACTATCGCTGAAATTTTAATTTTCCACAGAGCTTTTTAACGAAAGTTTCCGATTTCGTTTAAGTTCATTTATTGGGAGATAAAATATAGATTTGATAATGAATATAATTGTATTTTATTTAAAAGCTTTCGATGATCTTTCATCTCTTCCTCAGACCTATCCTCAGATAGGTGGACCATAGGCTAGCTTTCGAGACTTTTTTTTTGTAGATATGCCAAAGATATATTTTTTTTCTTGTTGGGCCATATTTCAGAAGGTGTACTCTGTGCCTTCCGCGCATTGGAGCTATAGCTAAGACTGATGGAGTCTTGGGTTTTTTTACTCAGTTTTAATTACTTCCTCTCCATTGGCTTTAACCATTATAATTAACTATATATATCGACTGGAAACGCTGCTGTAATGACCGGCGTAAAAAATGTCCCTCGCTGCGGCGCCCAAGGTTACATGCGGTCGGTTGATCTGAAACAAAAATTTACAAAAGATTCTTAAAATGTCTCTCGCAATGTAAGATTTTTTTTCAAAATTGATTCAACCTTAATTTCCGGCCGTTCTGGCTTGATAAAATAAAATTATTAAGTGGAATAAAATCCTCCTTTCCGAAGGAGGATTCATCATGTATGAAGAAAATTCCCAATCTTAAAATCAGGTGAGCCTAATTATGAGATTTTTATCTTGAATAAAAGAGGAACCTTCGAGGCAGTGAAATTAAATATTAAATTAACAATTTCTTTTATGATATATACTTTTTGTCATCAATTGAAATTACCATAATATCCAATGCATTTTGGAAAAATCTCTTATCAGCATATATGAAGAAAATCCCCTATTTTAAAATTGGATGCCCCTAATTTTGAGATTTTGATCTTGAATGAAAGAATAAGCCTTTAGGTAGTGAAATAAATATTAATTGAACAGGTTCCTTTGGAAGAAGTATTTTTTTTTATTAGTTAGAATTACTAAAATTTCAATCATCATATGTGATGACCATTTTATCTTTCTTCTTAATTGGGTCCCCCTAATTTTGAAATTTTAATCCTGAATGAAAAAAGAACCTTCTAAGTAGTAATAATTAATTAATGACGTAATTAAAGGCTTTAATGAGTTGGATAAACTATTTCTTCTCTTATAGGGGCCAAATCAAATTATCGATTCATTAAAAATAGACTGACACAACATGATTGAGTATCCCTGCAGTAATTGCTAGAAACATTGGCCGCATAGAATAGCCGCATTTTTTTTTCTTTGGGAAAATTTTAAATTTCGTGAAAGGACCGATATCTGGATAGAAAATAGATTTCAAAACGAAAAAAATTTAGTTCGCAACTTTGAGCTTTGTTGGAGCTTAGAGTGGATTGAGAAAACTTTTAATGAAATTGTCATAGTTTACTTAAATTTAATTAACCGAATGAAAATTATATTGTAAATTATAATAAATGAAATTTTAATTTAAAACTTTCAATGAGCTTTTTCGAGATTTTGAATGAGTGAGATTTTCTTATCAACTGGATAGGAAATAGATTTTTATACGTAAAAAATTAAGTTCGATAATTAGAGCTTTCGTTGCGCTTTTAATAATAGTTTGTATAAGCTTTCTGGAAAAAATCCGTATTTCATTTAAATTTAATTAATCATATAAAAACTTGATTCCAAATTATATAAAATTGCATTTTTAGTTTAAACTTTCTATTACATTTTTGGATCATTACATTTGGAGAATCTTTTTGAAATTTTTATTTCAGATCAACCGACTGCATGTAATCTTTGGGGCCACAGACCGTGCTGCCGAGGTCATATTCTTACGCCGACAATGACAGCAGCGCTCCCAGTCAATATAATATTTATTAAGAAATTTATCAGCATCTATACCTCAATTTGTAATAATTTCGAATAAAGTAAACCTGGACAAAATCGAGCAAATATAGATTATGGGAAAATAATTCCTAGAATTCACATATTTATTCCATTGCCCACTCGGATGTTCCCCCTTAAACATTTCAAGGGTTTTTGTAAAATCAGCCATTCTAAATTGTTTTTCCTGAGCCATCAAAATTTAAGGACAGGCTAGAATTAATTATGTCTATTGTTCAAGAACTAAATATATTATTATTTTAATTTTCTCTCTATCTGTTAAAATGAAAAATATGATACATTGAATCGTTACCGGACTAACTAATTGTATTACATAGTAACTAAATTAATAATTAATAATACATCAGCACGTTAAATGGTTTCGAATGCAAAAATCAGGCGATATAAAATTAAAAATTTCATATTTCTACTGTATATCGATACAAAGGAATACTGATGTTTGCTGATATATTACCGAGAAGGCCAATAAGACCGCATGAGTTTCCTGATCGAGAAACGGTGGGTAAGACAAAGTCTAAAAGTCTTTATCCATTAAGAAAAAAGCCCAGTATGGGCGAACTTATTCGTGAGTATTTTCTTAATTCAACATTACATGGCCTACGGTATATTGGGGATAAGGATTTATCAATTATCGAACGGTAAATATAGATATCCTAACTATTATCATATTAATTAAAGATCTCTTCATTAGGGGTTTCTTTGGATTTTTCTTTATTATCGCGAATCTACTAGTCGCCTACTTCATATCGAATGTGTGGAATAAATGGTCAGCATCACCAATTATCATAACTTATTCGGCAGCAGCAACATCCATGAAGGATATCCCATTTCCAGCTATTACAATTTGTAGTATGAATCAGGCAAAAGCAAGTGTAGTGAAGAAGCTTAATGAAACTGAAATACCATTTCTAAATAGCTTATGTTCAAATGAACTTGCACATGGATCAAATGATAATAATTATACTGGAAAATGGGAGAATTTCCCATCATTTATTGCGAAAGTGAGTCAGAGTCAGTTTCAATAAGCCATATATCCTCTTACTTATATTTATCTTATAGACCTCCCCGATTTGTATAGATATATTAAAGTACTGTAGATACGGACATAAGGAATTTGAATGCCTACAACATTTTAGGCCGATTATAACCGATGATGGTCTATGTTGTATATTCAATGGAGTTGATTATAAGTATTTATTGAAGGATAGTAGGTAATATTATGTTGCCGCAGAAATTTCTAATCATTCTAATTAATTATATTTGGAATTTCTGAAGAACCCAAATAAACATTCCATTGAACAATCGGATTCCCTCCACTATACAGGAAATCGACTGGACACCAGAAAAGGGATATAGAGGTGGTAATACGACAAATGTTAATCCAAGAGTTGGCGATGGTAAATTTCAAATTAAATTTATTTATTTTTTAATAATGAGGTAATTATTTTTAATTAATTGTAGGTACAGGCTATCAGATGGGCCTTACGGTTATACTAAACGCTGAAGTAGATGAATATTACTGTGGATCATCTAATTCAATAGGATTCAAGGTACGTATAAATTCTTTATATACATATATCTCTGGTATTATAAGCAGGTAATTTAGGGAGGGACATTAATTAATGCAAGTTCTGGTAAATCCCAAATTATTACCAACAAAAGAGTTGTGAGACTGATACGAAACTATCTCATTCTGCCGATAAATGAAAGATTCTGCCTTTAAATTACATCAATATCTGCAAAATCGTCATTTTCTTCGACTTCAAGTTGCTAAATCATACAATACTCTAATTGTTGTAAAGACGATGAACTCTAATTTCAGAAGTAAGCTCATAAGTAGTAATCTGTAATCAAATTTTCCGCTTATCTTGGGTTTTACTACTTGACTCCCTGGGCTCAATCGCTCATTCTTAATCTGGATCCAATAGACAAACTAATAGTTTATATCTGTTAAGCATAGCGGTTATATTAAATACTTAGCGGAGAATAAAATATAGTCAGGCGAATATAGAATTTAAATAAGTTGTGTCCCCAAGTAACATAAATGGAAACTAGTTTTCTTGTAATCCTAATTTTCTCTTAACTTATTATACCGTCAACCAGATTCTGCTGCATAATCCAACTGAAATTCCAAAAGTCGCCGATTACGGGTCAAGCATTGGTGTTGGTTGGGAAACTCGAATGATTGTTACACCACACATAGCAGACGCCTCCGAATTGATTCGACAAATACCATTAAAAGTGCGTCAGTGTAAATTTGAAAATGAAGGTAATCTAACGTATTACCGGACGTATTCACAAACGAATTGTGAAATGGAATGTGAAACGCATTTGTACGAAAATAAGTGTGAATGCGTTATGTACTTTATGCCGAAAACAAAACCGAATATTAATATTTGTGTAAATGTACATAAGGAGTGTGTGGATCATGTACGAGATTTGTTAGCCGGTGGGGAATGCGATTGTGTTCCAGGCTGTTTTGAAATGAATTACGGTAATGATATATATACAACAAGGTTGGATCAGCATCGTAACTTTACCCATCAACTACATAGCCTGAGCGCAATAAATCAATCATTATGGAGGTAATTTTAAATAAAGCAAACTAGACTTCTATATAATCTCTTCACTATTTCTATTATAGAGACAATATTGCAGTTGTTAACATTTACTATGAAACTAATTACTTTCGAAGATATACAAAGGAAGAGTTGATTGGATTAACAGATTTTATTTGTAAAGTTAAATTTAAATTACTTCTTCCAAGCATCAACTAATTAACATTGATTAAATTTACAGCAAACACTGGTGGATTATTGGGTCTATCATTAGGGTTCAGCATCATATCATTGGTAGAAATTATCTACTTCATTACGTTACGTCCCATTTTTAAGAAGCATCCTCGTAATAAAATGGAAAATGTAATAATGGTTGAACCGAAACGGTTCAATTCAGTTAAGTGGGAGGATCGGTCTTACTGCAGGTTCAATATATAATAATTATAATATTTTTACTAAATAACTATTTCCAAACGTTTCCTTCAATTTCTTCTTCCAGAAAAATCAAAGATTTTATTTTACAGAAAATACTACGGGAAAATAGAGAAATTGATGGTACTAGATATCCCTATCATGAGTAAACGTTTATTTTATACTTACGGTGCCGTATTGGATATATCAGCTAGAAAATGAATTTCACACAAATCCGGTTTGGTTTGAACTTTGAGTGTTCAGCTTTTAATATGCTTGCTTCTTTGGATTCAAATTTAAATATCGCTAGAAGAAATTCACAATGAGAATAGGATGCATAATTAAGTCTTAAATTAATTTAGAATAAATAAATATACATAAATTTGCTATTGCTAAGAATTGATTTTTTAAAATAAGATATTGTAAGATGGGGATATGTTACTATAAATGTTACGTGGGTCAATAGATTTTTGGTCCAGAAACCGTGCATAATTCCACCCACAGGCTACTTTGATTTGTTTTTTACTGTATTGGGCTGTTATAATCAACTAAATTTATATCTTTAAGCATCTCCTTGAAGTTTCCATCCTAGAGATAGAAATTCAACTATATCGTTGTTCGTCGAGTAATCAAAATTGAATAGAAAATCTGGGTGAATTTTTTTAACTCTTTGAAGTCAGGATGACCCAACGCCATTAGCCTATAATGACACAGAAATCTTATTTATCTATCTCATATATTCTTAGAGTGTATCTTATATAGAATATTTTAGCTCAGATCTTTTCTGGGTACCCACATTTATAATGAAATAAATAAGGCTCAGATCATTATATGGAAAGGCAGGGTTGCTTTGAAATAAGTGTTGGATGGTCTGCACTTCCCGTATGAAAGCCAAGAATAAATATAAAAAATTGCCAAAGTTCACTTGGTTTAATTATTATCAGTAGATCACTGAATAACAGGGCCTTCACATCCAGTTGATGTTCTATAGAGCGCTACCGATAGACAATTTTAAGGGCTGGTTATTAGCATGAGATTGACAATTTTTTAGGACATACGTACATAATTGCGATCTTATATTTAAAAAGATTACTAATGAAATCATGACAATTCCAAAATTCGCTTGGATTATGCTAATTGAATTAGCAATTTTAACAAGCTTCCTCCACATTCTGAACCGGAACACCGGAATTTTCCCTCTCGATGCCAAAGTCGAAGTACAAGATAAATATCTGAACAAACTGTGCTTGGATAATAATATGTAACTTATCTGAGTACTTGGTGATAGCCGCAGATAGTTACAGGTAATGAAAAGCCGGCAAAATTATGGTCTCAACCGGAAGTTTTATCTTTACCGTATACCTGCTTTCAATATAGAAAATATCTAGAATAAAATTAAAACTAAACTTAACAGCTCTAAAGAAGGTGGTAAAGGTAAACCCCTTATGCAGGCCGACTAAACCCATACAAAAAAAAATACCATAAAATCTCGGATTCTATAGCCTTATCAGGCAGTAATCTACTAAATCGCAATTTATTTAATTTGGGCATTACATCGTGTACTTAACTGTATTCCAAATTTCTTCGAAATGAGTGCAAGTTGATAAAACAAACCCACTGCGTAATAGTAGCTAAATTGTAATTACGAAATTTCAGTCATCTTGACCCATATTAAACGTTGAGGGACCAGCGACCTCAAGAAAAAAATGTATTTCCATTCAAAGGAGTCACAAAAATGGGATAATTGTTACATAGTACAATTTATTTCTAGATCCTGTTTAATTTTGCAGTAAAAATAACTTAAGGTTTGTTCAAAGAATCTGAACCCATCAATCATCCCTTGGTATAAGTCCTAAGTTTCAAAAGGTTGTAAAATCGTCTTCGTGCGACATTTAATAGACTATTTTCATATCGTAAAAAGATGTAAATTAAATGTGTATAGATTTTACCGACTTCCTTAGGATATTATCTCGATTTAATCTCTGGTGTATAGATATCTCACAGAAGTTTTAAGATAAAACTACGATTATGTTAAAATTACCCCAGTAATGAAAGAGACCAGTTTATGATAAAAATCCCAAATCGCAATAATCTTGCTTCCTATGGCCTATGGGTTGATGGAGATTATTATAGGATTTGTAGATCTAGAAATTGGCTACAAGAAAGGTTCTATGCATTGTTCCCGTACGATAAATTCTTTTCATCAAATAGCGCAGAGAAAGTAGACATTGTATAACAACGCATATGTATAACCAAAATATCCTGAAATTGAGACATTCCTCACATGTTCACTTGCGTTCTACAGCAAATACCTTCTCCGACCATCAAAGTGAAAAGAAGAATGTACAGACAATTTCTTATATTCGGCATAGTAATTATTGTCCAGAATTCCCTTTCCTCAATTCAGAGATTATAAATGTATCACGTATATGGTAGAAAATACTCATAGTATTAAACGCTACCTTCAAACCAATTGAGAGATTACTAATAAGCGACCCTTCTCAGAATCTAACTTTCAATATCTGAAAGTCTAGCATTATTAATCCCTAATGCAGTATTGAAAAAACTACCCACAACTACACATCAAATTATGAGCGTGATGTTAGGTAACTGTATAAATTGTGGATACTTTACACAGCAATGGAAAAGAGCAAAAATATATCCCGTACGAGAAGGGAGGGAAAATCAATTCTGGTCACCAGTTTTAGAACAATATTACTCTGATCATGTTTGAGTAAGTTGTTCGAGAATTGGCTACTGGAAGAAACAGACAGTCAGAATATAACTCCCTCCAACCAATTTTAATTTACAAGGACTCATTCTGCCAATATTCTAGCTCCCTCTATTGTAAACAAAAAGTAATAGATGGTCTGCTCAAAACAATAGCTGGTGATTCGTGCTCACAATAAAATGGCTACCGTGACATTTGGAATTCAGGGGCGAAACAAACAAATGGATCATATCATGGGGAAATTATGAAATTGAAATGAAATACATTTATTTGTTCAATTTCTAATCGTATTTTTTTAGAATCCTATTTATATACAAAATATTAATTAGAAATAAAGGGATTGGGAAAAATTTGCATTGCATCATAATATTTAAATAACGTGACAATAATCTTTAAACGTTCTAATGGTTACATTTCCCTAGTCTTAATAAATAACATTGCACAAATTTAACGATTCTAAAATTTTTATTCCGTTTTAACGAGGATAAATAAAAATTAAGGCAAATTAAGACTCTAATTGTAAGTAATGGCTGAGAGTACCAAATATGAACAAAATTCCAACGTTATAAAACTTGGCAGGATTTAAGGGGTTATCCAGCCAAATTCATTTAAATTTCTTCAACAAATTCAAATCTCATTTTTATCTACCTTAAATCACTAAAAGCTTTAAGATATTGACAAAGTTGAGCGTAAAAGAATTTTACAATTCTTTTGGAAATACTCATTTTAAATTATTTTGTACAAATTTTTTTCGTCAAATTATTTTTGAAAAATTTCGTCCAAAATAAAATAGTGATTTTGGATAAAAATATAATTACCAAAAAAAAACAATTTCTTTATTTTCTATTTATAATTCAAAATTCATTGATAATTTTCAAAAATTCGAGATAAAGTTTTCCTTAAATAATTATAAATTTTAAGATAAAATTTGTTTGGTTTTTATAAAATCTTGCGGCTTTAATAAATTTTCTCAAATTTCCCGATTTTTAACGAAATTTTATTTATAAAACTTTTCGATATTCGTGACTTTTACCAATTTTGAATTTTTTCAATTTTGAAGAAATTTTTATCAAATTTCCCGATTTTACTGAAATTTTATAATTTTCCAAGAAATTAAAATTAGATTATAAAATTTTCCGATTTTCAATATATTTTCTTATTTTATTTTATATTTTTATCAAAAAAAAGGCGACTTGGAAGAAGTTTGGCAGCCAACGGCTTCAAAGGATTCCAAAATTTAATTTTATTTTAATAATTCAAACTATCGACCACCAAACTAGAGCTGTCCAGAAACTGACCCTTCAATGGGAATGAAATTCTATATTTGCCGGTATTTGGATTGTTCCAAAGTTCCGAAAATAAGAAATTTCCATAAATCTTACTAATTACACTCTCTCGTAATTGTCTATTTACAGTTAATATCAATAAATCAATGGTATGAAGAGCTGTCCGCTTTTCTGTCACCAGGAATTTTGAAAAAAAGAAATAGAAATTAGGTATGTGAATGATTAGATAAACCATTTTCAAATTACCGTGGTCATCATCTCGGACGTTGTAATCGTGACCATTCGAATTTGAAGTAAATCCATTAAGACGGAATCATAATCCCTGTTGACAGATGTTTGAAATAAATGGTTTTGAATTGTAATAAACAGATCATGAAAATAAAATGAGATATCTACAATAAACAATTAATTATTAATTATAAATAAATATATATATCTCTTAATACAAGTAGTATACCTTAATTATAAAAGATACTAAAAACGATAATTGTTATTGGTATATTCTGAATATTAATCAATCGATCGAGAAAATTTATACATTTCTCAATACAAATATGATATGGAATTTATTTCTTCCTTAGTTCTAGATTTTTTTAACATTTTTTAATGCATTTAACAATCTACGATTAAGCAGTTCTATAGATATCAAAAATCGAAAAATAAATCAAATTTGAACAGAAATTTATCACATATAGCCCAATAGAATGTGATCTTCCAAAACCAGGCTGTGACTGAATATAATTAATTAATAAAAAAAAAAAAATACACGAAATTTCATCAAATTCTGCAATTTTTAATGAATTTCTTAATTTTATGTAATAAAATTTCCAAATTTTCTGGAAATTTTAAGAAATTTATGAAATTTTTGTAAATTTTTAGAATTTTTCAGATCATTACGAAATTACCAGATTCTTTTCAAATAAATATAATAATTTTCATAAAATTTTTATAAATTTTTCTAATGGCAACCAAATTTTAAATCATTAGATAAATCTGATAAACTATTACACTACTCCAGTTACACATAATATTTCCAATGCTCAAGAGTGGGTGAAGAATAAGTCGAATACTGGTTCCTTTATTCAGAAAAATCAGTGAATTATGAAAAATATCGGGAAATTTAATCATCAAAATTGGTAGGGATTAAAATAAGAAAATTGATTACCCAGATACTAGAAGGGGCGGTTCGTTAAATTTTCAGAATTTTATGAAATTTTCGGGTTTTCATGAAATTTTCCGAATTTGAAGAACAACATTTTATAATTTTCAATAAATATTCCAAAATTCTAAAAATTTTCCTTACATTTTCAAGATTTGCAAGAAATTTTTCGACGAAATTAATCGATTCGGTCAATAAATTCGAGGGCATATTGAATTAATTCCGGGAATATTATCTAAACCCCACATAACTCAGGGGGATTGCGATTCTAATTATTGGTAGCCCAGATAAATCGCGAGTTCTTCATTCTATACCGAGCAATTCTCTCTATTAATGTCCCAATTTAAATTTATTAGATTAGGGAAGGATGTGACTGCTTATAGGATTTATAAGTTTAAAGATGATTCACCTATGATCTGATATCGATGTTTCATTAGAAAGTCTATTATCTCTTTACGGATTTCATTATTTAAAGTCAGATCATATGCTTCATTCTGATCGACAAATTTTAAATAAAGTATCTGAAGAATTCACAATAAATGGAAATCTGATACATTGAATCGTTCCCCGACTAACTAAGTACATTACATATAGTAACAAAATTAGCAATTAATAATACATCAGCCTGTTAATTGGTTTCGAATGCAAAAATCAGGTGATATAAAATTAAAAATTTCATATTTGTACTGTATATCGATACAAAGGACTACTGATGTTTGCTGATATATTACCGAGAAGGCCAATAAGACCGCATGAGTTTCCGGATCGAGAAACGGTGGGTAAGACCAGAAGTCCAGAAGTCGTTATCCATTAAGAAAAAAGCCCAGTATGGGTGAACTTATTCGTGAGTATTTTAGTAATTCAACATTACATGGCTTACGGTATATTGGGGATAAGGATTTATCAATTATCGAAAGGTAAATTTAAGATATCCTAACTATTATCATCTTACTAAAAGATCTCTTCATTAGGGGTTTCTTTTTAATTTTCTTTATTATCGCGAATCTACTAGTCGCCTACTTCATATCGAATGTGTGGAATAAATGGTCAGCATCACCAATTATCATAACTTATTCGGCAGCAGCAACATCCATGAAGGATATCCCATTTCCAGCTATTACAATTTGTAGTATGAATCAGGCAAAAGCAAGTGTAGTGAAGAAGCTTAATGAAACTGAAATACCATTTCTAAATAGCTTATGTTCTAATGAACTTGCACATGGATCAAATGATGATAATTATACAGGAAAATGGGAGCGTTTCCCATCATTTATTGCGAAAGTGAGTGAGAGTCAGTTTCAATAAGCAATATATCCTCTTACTTATATTAATCTTATAGACCTCCCCGATTTGTATAGATATATTAAAGTACTGTAGGTACGGACATAAGGAATTTGAATGCCTACAACATTTTCGGCCGATTCTAACTGATGATGGTCTATGTTGTATATTCAATGGAGTTGATTCTAAGTATTTACTAAAGGATAGTAGGTCGGTAGGATTTATGTTACTAGACATTTCTAAAAATTCTAATTAATTAAATTTCTTACTTTTGAAGTACCCAAATACATATTCCATCTACTGACCGGATTGCTACCGATATACGGGAAATCGACTGGACACCAGAAAAGGGATATAGAGGTGGTAATACGACAAATGTTAATCCAAGAGTTGGAGATGGTAAATTCAAAATTAAATTATTTATATTTCAGTAATCAGGTGATTATTTTTAATTAATTTTAGGCACCGGCTATCAAATGGGCCTTACTGTTATACTGAACGCTGAAGCAGATGAATATTATTGTGGGTCATCAAATTAAATAGGATTCAAGGTGGTAATATCTCAATATTGATATGTAAGGTATTATAGTGAGGAAAAATTAGCACGAATTTAATAAACTTATACCACGTCTTTAACCTATAGTACGTGTAATCTACTACTCAGAAATCTGTAAAAGAAAGTACATAGCTCGTACTTTTCAAACTTGTTTTTTTTTGTGATTTACAGACAAAACTAAGGACGTCCAATATAAAGACACCATCCCTGTCCACTAGGGATGGCCATTATTGGGTAAAATCCCATATATAGTTTTTGTGTAATTTTACATCACTTCATTGTATTGTATACTCCATACACAATTTCATATTTGAATTCAAATTTTTAAAAATTTTATGTCGTTAATTTAACCGAATTCACCTGAAATCGTATTCTGTAAATATTACTGTTAATTTACGAAATGTCAAACTCTGGTTTAATTAAGCGCCAGTAGAAGCTGAACTGTTATTTTACATAGCTCTTTAAAGAATTTGCACTTTTTAGTTTTTGATAGTGTAAGCGCAAAACTGTCTACCTTTCCCTGCCTCTCATTAGAAAAATCTACTTGTCACAATCTAAGAAGTTTGGAAAATATTCTAAATATTCCAAAATTTCGCCACAATTTGAAAATTTATTTTGGAAATATTTGAAAGAAGGATCTGAAAATTCCGATTCAAAATTTTTGTAAAATTTCAAAAATTCTACGACTATATTTCGAAATTTGATAAAAATCGGACGATTTACAAATTTTAAAATCGGATTTTATGAAACAAAGATAAATTTAGAAAAATGAGCGGGAAATGTCGGCTTAAGGAACGGGAAAATTCCAAGGAACTGATAGGAGAAAGTCTTAGGTAAATTCTGAAGAAATTCAAGCAAAATCGAAGAAATTGCGGAATATCAGGATAGATTTAGGAGCCCAATACTTTTCTTATGCCCGCTAAACACGAAAATCATAAAGAAAAATTTTCTATGTGTAGAATTCAAAGATATGAATTTTTGAAATTTTCCCGGAAGTAGTCTCACACATGACCTCTTCGTGGCATAATGGGTATGACGCCCGCCTTTGAAGAGGGAGGTCCAGGTTCGAAACCAGGTGTCGACATCACAAAAAAAA
>JANTOP010012173.1:0-13894 GCA_027564815.1 Symmerus nobilis | reverse complement strand
GGGGTGGGGATGATATTCATTTTCAAAAATGTTGGTGATTGGGGGGTACCAGAATTGAAAGGAAGTTTAAAAACTAAACCCAAATGCCAAACTTTAACTTAAATTATCTCAAAACTATCATTTTTGAACTATAAAATTCAAAACACCAATTTAACCCTTTGGCGACCATTGGTACACCGGTGACCCTTATGCACAAATAGCATTTGTTTGGAACAGACAATACATCTCTTACGCCCCGTTTCACTTATGTAGAGATAATGTCAAGACAGAGTAGCGACCTCTGCAAGTTTTGATCACTTAGGTCCCTCTCTTATAGCATTTGATGGTGGTCTCTTGTGGATGGTGAATCGATCATTTGAGTAGCTAGCGGCGCGCGGAATTCCAACGCAGATATTGAAAATGGATCATTATTCGACGTAGATATATTTTTGTAAACATACGTATTATGCACACTCAAAGCATAGAGATCGTAGAAATGACGCAGGTAGAATTTAGTCTTTGATTTGCGATCGTAAGACTGAAATAATATAACGAAAATAAAACATTTTCATTATGCGGGGAAGTATAACCATTGACCAAACTTTTTCTGATCCATGAGATCCACTGCGTCCATTCCTTTGTTGTAGCATTTGATCGCACCTGGACATTTGACATCGATTTATGTGGCGGAGCCAGCATGGCGTCGTTTTACATTGATCGATTCAAGCAGATGTAGAAAATGAGACCCCAAAAATACGGCACGATTCATCACAGACACACTATTAGCCACCACGCAGTGGAAGTCGCCAAGTTTGAATTTCTTGTCATTAAATTTAGGCATTTGTTTACGGTTGTAGCGAAGAGGCCACAGGCTCTTATATCTCTCTCTTTTAGCTTGTACAGTAATGTCGGATTGTTGAAAAAGTTATCGAAATACAATGCCTTCGGGACCTTCCGCCATATGCAGAACAATCGATTCGCCAATGCCGATTTCCTTCTGCGCTTTCTTACCTGTGTAAATGTCATATTTGTCTAGGTAACCAGTCTGCGAGTCGCATCGGCACCACAACTTGAATCCCGATGAAATCGGTTTATCCTTCATATACTGGTTCATGATGTTATGTCCTTTGAATTTGACCATATGTTCATCGATGGCCTGGCACTTGGTCTCGCTCATCGCATCCGCGAATGCTTTGTGCTTCATATGAACGATTATTGGCCGAATTTTATGTAATAGAATGCGTTCGCGTACTGTCAACGTGAGAAAATAGTCGCATACATTTTTACCGTTGATGGCCATTGCGATTTTTCACACCTTTGCAGGTAAAATACATTTTTTTTCGCGCCACTTCCGTTTATTAACTTGGGGTCACTGAACACAAATCCGGTGATCCGATTCGCGAATTTCCCAGCGGGTTAGGAGCGGTCATCAAAGGGTTAAGACATTTTTGAGCGATTTTTTCTGCGTTCTCTTCAAAATTTTATCCTTTATCCAATGGTATCACAAAAACTCAAATTTGACATTTGGCAAGATAAGGACCCTTTTGTCAGGACGCGTCACATATAGTAAAGTAAAGTTAACAATGATTGTTGTTGAAATTAATTAGTATTTAATTTGTATACCAAATCCCGCTTAAAGCAACATAATTAACCCTTAGAGCTTTGGATTCAATTTTGCGATTTATTTTCCTACCTATATTCCTACATATTTCGATTGCCTACGAGTGGTAAGGGTTAAAGCTATTTGAGAGGCGTTTAGCAGCACGTTTATCGTTACCTATACGATTAAAATATAATTAAGCTTTTTTTTTAATCATTGTCTCCTATTACAATTGAATAATGAATGAGAGATTTTTATGAATTACGAGTGGGATTGGGTACATTATATGTGATTCAATTATTTGGAGATGCTGTTTTTGCGTACTTGTTAACTTAACCTGAAATCACCCTTATTTAATTAAAAAATATTCTATGAATTGAACATGAGATCAACGGATTTCTGGGCCGTAAACACTTGAGTAGGAAACATTATAATTAACAAGAAAAAATCGATTATAAAATTATACAGTAGAGTCGTGAATTGGCTTATGATATTGATTTGGTAGAAAATTAGCTTGTCAAAAATTTCAAATTAATTGATTCAATATTTCAAAATCTTATGCTACTATTTTTGTCATCATTTTTACAATAATTCTCCAACAATTCCATTACGAGGGTTTGAATAGGACGAAGGACTGATATTAAAAATAGATATAACATATAATACAGAAAAGCCCTGTGGGCTAATGGAGAGAAGCTTTGTTCTTAGAAATTGAATTTTCTTTCTGTATTTTTATTCTCATAATACACAGCATACGGATACGTAATTGTGAAAATATGTGCGAGAAGATAACAACTGCCACTAATGGATACACAATTTTATTACAATAAAATAAAAAAATAATAAGTTAAAAAGATGTGATGCTATTTCGATATAAAGTAACAAGTATCAAGCGTATGTGTTTTAACGCCCCATAACAATTTATAAAAGTACGTATAGGTTCCCAATGAACATCACTTTGAGTTTAAAATGTTGTCAGTTAAACTCCTTTGACAACATATCCTTCGACTTTATGAATTAATAATCTCCATATCACACAAACGGTGATACTTAATATCACATTCACTGACAAATTTGTCCCTTTTTCGTTTTTTTTTCTAGGAACAAACCAAATTAGATACAACCAAACAGGCTGTCAGCCCCGAAGATTGTGATGACTTGAGTCCTATGCCACAGGTACATGTACCATCTGTACGGAGACGTGGCGGTATATCGGCCGAACCAGTATCCGAGGAAGATGCGACCAGTTACGTAAAAAAGGTAAATTTCTATTCAGATAATAGCTTTTTTTTTTTAATTTGAAATAATTCATTTTAATGATATGTAGGTCGTCCCGAAAGACTATAAAACGATGGCAGCCCTATCGAAAGCCATTGCCAAAAATGTCTTATTTTCCCATTTAGATGAAAACGAACGATCGGACATATTCGATGCAATGTTTCCGGTGAATTGCTTGACCGGTGAACCGATTATTCAGCAGGGTGATGAGGGTGATAATTTTTATGTTATCGATCAAGGTGAAGTTGAGGTATGTTAAACTGTAATTCCCGCTATCTATAAATCCGAGCTTCGTAAAAGATTAAAAACGTTCTGTAAAATAATAACTTTTCACGTTTTATTTGTTTGTTTTATCAACACAAATTAAAACCTAAGCCATAAAATTGTAAAAAAATTGAATGTAAATAGTTTAGAATATAAGAAATTAGCTGACCCCGCGAACTCCGTTCCGCGCCAAATATCTTTGTTAGTCAACAGATGGAATTGTGTTTGGTTGTAGAATTCGATGACATTGTGAGTCACGTTTGTTGGATGAATAAAACCCAATTTTTCTCATTTTAGCAGTATTTCGATTTAATTCACCGTTTTATGATATGCAACATTTCTCGTTTTGCTTTCCGTCGCGTAAACAAATAAAGAAGTTAGTTTGTCAACATGCAAACAGGCGACGTACACTTGACTGTGCGAGAAGCACGGATATCCTAAATTAATTTCACACATCGACTGGTTTTGTGCTTTATCGAATCGGAAACGGCAATCGTTTGAATTCGAATGCCATATCAGTTGGAATCATCAGTATGCGCGGAATAAACAGATGCTCGCCTTTGAATTTTCCTTTGGGAATTGTCGCTTCTATAACGTTGGGCAACAATCGTTTGACAGCAAGCCTGGTTCCATTGCAATGTTTAAACGAAATTCCACAAATGAGATGATTTCAAGCACGCGTTGAGTTCATCCGCAGGTGCTTATCTCGGAATGACTGGCAGCGTTTGATGGAAATCGCCGGACAGCAGAATCATCGCGCCTCTAAAACGATTCTGATTATTGCGCAAGCCTTTCAGAGTACGGTTGAGAGCTTCCAATGCTCGTTTATGCGCCATCGTTCACTCGTCCCAAATTATGATCTTGCAGCTTTTCAACACTTTAGTCATAGCGGATTTTTTCCAAATGTTGCACGTGGGTTCGTCTGTCACTTGCAAGTTCAACGGCATTTTAAAGTCAAAATTTATCCGTCCGTCCTCCTTCATTCAATGTTGCCGCAAGCCAGACTATGCAACTTGCAACGCTATTTGACTTCTTGATAGAATCTTTGCCAATATCAATAAATTGTGGAACGTTTTGCCAGTTCCTCCGGGCACATCAAGAAAGAAAATGTGACCTTGTCCTTCATCGACCCCTTTCATCAATGTATCGTATGCACTTTTCTGTATTGGATTCAACAACGGAACATTTGTTTGTCTGTTTGACTCAATACATCTCTATTGTAATCACGTTCTCGTTCCAATTCTCGGTTTAATCCGTCGTTCATTGGACGATTTTGCGCTGGCATCCTTAATTTTCTCAACAAATTTCCACACATGTCCTCTATCTAAATCAGCGTGTCGTTGTGGACCTCGTTGCTCATTTGAAGTTCAAAATTGGCTTTTGCAATGCGAACTCTATGCAAAACGTCTTCTAACACTTCGTCTTTGTATTTATCCCATAAATCGACTGGATTCGATAGGAAATATTTCGATATGATGATGGCAAATAGTGTCCGAATTTGATTGGTGGGCGCTGCAACAACAGCATCAGCGAGTGTGCAATCCCAATGAGTGTCATTTCCCAGAAAATGCAATCGTTGACTGGCATTTCGATATGTCGAGCATAACATACTATCGACTGTCCGCAGCGATTCAAATGATGTTGGAATATTGACCAATAACAGACGAAAATAAAAGCATTTATCTTGTTTCGGATGGCAATCAGCCTCTTGAAGTCCACTGCTGAACATTGGCCTCCCCCATTTCAGGGTTTTTGGTCTAATTCAAAACGCTGACCAATGCAGGTTGTTGAATAATGTAGTTATGTTAGTTGGTCTTAACCTGATGTCAATTGCCATTTTAAGTTAATTGACAACAGGTGTATATGTTTTTTGCCTACTCCCATATACAGCCCTGGGATTTTGCTAAGTCGACACGACATAGAAATGCATACATATTTTTACTGCGCAGATAAAATTTGTATGAATTTTTCTGTCGAGTCGCATCGACTCGCCTTAGCAAAATCCCACAGCAGGAGTCTTCCGTACTATACTAATGCACAATACGTGGGCCCGCCATCTCTACGTGACCATCCGATATCACGCGGTTAGTGTTCGACAACTGAGGCGATCGAAAATCATTATTTTGTTATGATAAAATTCGTCGCCACCAGGGATCGAGCCCATAACCTCACTCTTCCAAAGCTGTGACGTTGCTGTCTGGGCTATGGTAGAGGTTATATTGTTTTGGATGCACAGTGTAAATGCTACGACTAAAACAAAAAAAAAATTTCTCCATGCAAAATGTACTGAAAATGAAATTTTGCGAATTTTCCAATTTTCCGGGAAATTTGTCAATTTTCGGCTCCGTTATGACCGTACTTTTCCGGAAACGAACGAAATAAAAAAAAATTGAAGCAAATCGAACAAACCGTTGATGAGTTATGCTTGTACACACGAACACCACTCTCTTTTATATATATATAGATGTAACTAGCGTCTACAATTGTGGTGTGCAGTCTAATGCGCGGAAGGCGCAGAACACACCTGAAGTATCAACAAAATCGTAACCAATTATTATTGCTGCAAATTGCTAGCAATCCTAACAATTTAAAATCAATGAAATTGAACATTTCCTGAAAAGCTTTAAGAAAATTCCAAAAACTTATCGAAATCTTTCAATTAAAATATTATTTTAGGCAGTTAGGAATCTAATTTTTCTCCCAATAATTAAATTTAAATGAATCCCAACAATTTCGTTTTAAATGTTTACGTTATAAGATCTAGAAGATATTTTATTCCTAATTTAACGTCATTGAAATTTAAAATTGTCTAAAACGAGCTTTAAGAAACTTCCAAAAGCTTGTCTAAAGCTTTTAATTAAAATATAATATTATTTTATTCATTATCAAATCTTTTTCATCCCCCGAAAAATAAATTTAAATGAAATCGGAAACTTTCGTCAAAAAGCACTGTGGAAAATTAAAATCTCTACAGAAGCTTTAATGAATTGAATTAAAGGCAAATCATCATAAAGGCATTCAGTATCCTTGTTTGCCCTTTCTTGAAAAATTCATCTATTGGCCTGAAATATTTCATTTCCACCTTTCATCCTGACATTTTTGGAGAAATGGATTATTTTCGAAGTCAGGTAACTGATCAAGCATGGAATGAAAACGACTCTCCGCAGCCAAGCACTGGCCAACTGCCAGAAATTCAAAGAAGTTGTCTCAAACCGAAGAAAGAACTGAAAATGTTGATGAATCTGTTGGACAGGATGACGAAGTCGATGAAGAAATTAGTCTCGATCAGGTACTTTAATCGCTTAGATCGTTTTCGAAAGGCACAACAAGAAAAGATTCAAAAAAGGAAGAAAACGCAAGAAACACTTCAATTTTGACTGACCCCGCCGAAATCGAGCAACTCATTCAGACAATAAAATATAATATTACTCCAATTTCTTATTTTTATGTATATTTTGTATCTAAATTTGAATGAATAAACATAAAATTCAAATAATACAACATAATCAAGAAGAGTTTCACAAATACCCCCTAGATTACCCGGTACTAGGGTAATTTGTGACACTCGACACTCCGTGACATTTTTTATTTAAATTTCCCGAGTAACGTTATTAAAAAAAATTATCCATCCGTTTTAAGAAGCAAAAGGACCAACGATAACATAGGAATATGTTTTATGAAACGTGTCACGAATAGCCCCGGTTTCACCTATATATTTCAAAAAATTCCCAAGAAAAGAGTTCTCGCACAAAGATGACGGTACAACAATATCCTGACATTTTCGGAAATTGTCACGTTTCAGAATAGTTTTTGTTGAACACAATTGGATGGTTATGACTGGATTATCTCAATCATTTCGGAAATATCACTTTGACGATTTCCATGTCTTGTTGAAGATTCTCGAAAAATTAATGACCTTTGACCAAGAGTGTACAGAAAAATATTCCAAAAAATTTCCAAGAAATTCCCAAGCATTTCAAAATAATTTAAAATAAATTCCTAAGGTTTCTGAACAATTCCCTAGCTATCGCATTTAACCCAGCCTGTCCGAAGGGGGGTATCCAAGGTACCCCAAATAATAATTATCGTACTGTTTTAGAAATATTGGTTTATGATGCACTAAAGCAGGGGTGCACAGCGCCTAACACATAGGGGTATTTCATACCCCCCTTCGTGTGTAATTTTTCAACGTTCCGTACAGGGAAGGTTTAACGAATATTTACGTGTTATTCCTGAATTTTCCCAATCATTCTTAAATAATTTCTGAGCAACTTTTTCAAGTCATGGTTCGATTCGAACTATTTCCGAAAATTTTTTTAAATATTACCGAGCAAATGCCGAAGATTGTCAACTGATAATATTGAAATTCTAGATTTCAATCTCCATCTAATTTCATTTTTATGCATTTCATGCATTTTAATATGATAAATTAAATTTATAGAATGTATATGAAATATGAAACCTAAATACACCTAATTCTGTTTTTGCACGAACTTATTTTACAGGAATTTGATTTTATACAAGCAGGCGGGCCAACTTCTAACTATTTCTTTACTGCCTCAATTCTAAGAAAAAAAAATTTAATTTCTGGTATAAATATCAATTCCATAGTTTAAAATTAAATAATTATCACTCAGTTTTTCTTCATTTTAAGATTTTAAAAATAATAAACCCAATTGCCCATTGCAAAAAGAGGCAGTACATATATGCTTTCAATGAACTTTCGGGATTTGAAGCATTGTTTTTTTGGGAAAAATTTGAAAATTCGTGAAACGACCGATATCTGAATAGAAAATAGATTTTAAAACGTTAAAAAATTAAGTTCGAAACTTAAAGCATTCTTTGAGCTTACAATTGGCTGGGAAAGCTTATAGCGAAAATTTCATATTTGATCTAAAGTTAGTTAATAAATCGAATAAATTATTAAATTCAAAATTATGTATAATTATAATTTTAAGCTTTCAATGAGCATTCGAGTTTTTAAAAGCTTTTTTTTTTTGGAAAATGTTGAAATTTCGTTAAAAGGCCATTATCTGGATAAAAAATAGATTGTTACACGAAAATTATTAAATTCCAAACTTAGAGCTTTCTGCGAAAATTCCATATTCCATTCAATTCCATATTTAAATTCAATGAATCGGATAAAATTCGATTCCAAATTATATAAAATGACATTTTAATTTTATTCTTTCAATAAATTTTTGAGATTTTTTTAGCTTTTTTTTGGGAAAATGTGAAATTTCGTTAAAAGGATCGTTATTTGGAAAAAAATAGATTTTAAAACGTTAAATATATGGTTCGGAAAATTAAGCTTTCTGGAAGCTATTAAGTTTTTGCGGAGCTTTTGTACGAATCCAATGAAAATTTGGAACTGTCAAAGCAATTTTGTGTGTCTTTACCTTTTTTTCCTAGCAGCCTAATTATTAAGCTAAAAATTTCAAAAATTTTACTTAAGAAAATATTGTTTCTTAAATCATAATGCCATAATCGTTGCTCCATAATATTTTAGAGTTAGACCATTCATTTTTGCCCTACAGAAGATTATCCTTTCAGAAATTAAGACGAACCTTTCGGTTTTTCTTTGATATCAAAGGCTTCATACTTGGTCGACGTCCATTCAGTCCAGCATCTTTAAGTCTTCGTTTTATTGTCGTAACTTCCAGTTTTTTTTCATAGTTTTCGTTATAATTGCGAACAATACCCATTGCGATGAGGCGTGGGTTTGGCTTAAACATTTAAATTATAATAATTACAATTGACCGACAATAGTCTTCTTTTTCTTTGGTTTTGCGTGGATGACCGGATCTGGTTTTATTGCTTACAGTTGCTCGATTATTTTTTATTACGGTTCCAGATACTGACTGTTGCTGTATGCCAAATTAAAGAGTTACTTCCTTTGGAGACTTTCCATTACAAGGGCTATTTTAACAGATTTGGCCGGACAAATCCTAAAAATGACATAAATTTAATGTATGAATTTTTTTGAGTGTATAAATTTAACTCAATAAGTAACTTCAATAAATAAAATAATTTTAGACATAAAAATTGGTTACTGTTTTATTCGATTAAGTTTTAATAATAATGGGTCGGTCATTTACTGGTTTGTTTTTAAATAGTAGGCTATGGCAACATTGGATGGAACGATTTGCTTGAAATTTTTACAGTTCGTCAGTCTGATATTCCGCGGAAACCATTATGCTTTCGCTTGAGGAGCGCTTCGAACCATTGAAAACTTATTTTCAAAGTCAGTGTTGTGTAGCCGAAACCGTGCGTATTTTGAAATATGGGTCGTGAAAGAGGAACCGCTGTAGTGAAATTGGTGAAGAAAGTTCGTGAGACAGGCTTGCTATTGAAGTGGTCCCTGAGTAATGGCAAGTAGCCATTAACTGGCCATTAGTCGCACAAGCCTGAGGAGAATACTGCACAAAGACTTCGGATTACTCGCCTACAATGTTCAGATGGCTCAGCAAATGACGATGAATTTGGTCGAAAAATCATCTTTTCTATGTAAACAAGCAGAAATACCGGATTTGGGGCTCGGAACAGCCACACGTAATTCAAGAGAAGCCAATGCATCCACCAAGAGTGACAGTTTGGTGTGGATTTTGGAGTGGTGGCATCATTGGCCCATTTTTCTTTAAAAATGATGCTGGAAATGCCGTTATGGCCTCAAATCGACGCTATTAATATGGACGACCTTTGGTTCCAACGAGATGGCGCCACATGCCATACAAACTGACTGACTATCGATCTATTACGCGTCAAATTTGACAACCAAATAATAAGCCGTTTTGGAGATGTTAATTAGCCTGCGATTTGACGCCGTTGGACTTTTTTGGAGCAGAAGCCGTTTGATTCTTAAATCGGAGGCTCTAACCTTCATAATTAAAAAAACATTTTCAAAAAATATTGATGTAGACTCATTTTATAGCGATTTTAAAAACAATTATGCGAATTTTATAGCGATTTTAAATGGCCTACCCTTTATATCTGTGGGTACAAGCACTAACTGCTTAAGTTCCCTTACGTTGAAATTGACTTATCAACACCATGGTATTACCCATGTACGATTGCGTATACCCACAAAAATTCTCAACCGAATTCTTTAATTTGCCTAAAATATATGTTAGCTATTTCAAAAAATGCATAACCGCGTAAGTACATATCTCAGAATGAAATGATTAAACTTTAAATCGTTCTCTTGAAAAATTACTAAAAACGACTTAAGCAGTTGCGCCATATTTCAGAAGGTGTGTTCTGCGCATTGAACTGCACGCTACCGCTGGATCTATGATTTCTCAAAAGCTTCGTAATACACGAATTGGCTTAAATGAACTTTTTTGTAATTTGTCTGGATTTGAAACTGGTCTTAAAGTTAGCCGATTTATTTAATTTCTCAGCAGATAAGTGCCCTTTAGAGAAACTGCCAGTTAAAATGAGATTACTCATGTCTACAAGATTTATCATTATTAAGTATTCTATTCTATTTTAAGGGAGAGTACATTTTCATCCTCGTTATAGGATGTGGAAGTCTCTCATCTCATTTGGGGGTTGATTGTGTTGCTGATTTTTAATTCAGTTTCCTATTCTTTGAACATTTTTATTATATTTTCAACGAATTCAATTTGTCTTATGCCTTTATTTTTCAACTTATTTTGAATCTTCAAATTTACATCTCTATTGGAGAATTGTAAATTTACTGAACTTGTTCAGGTTAAGTGATATAATATCGCTATACTTCACCTCACCGGAGCAGTTTAACATTTACTTTTTAACATATTTTCTTAAAGTTAGTAAATGAAATCTTTATTATTAAATTATAACTAAATTTATCACCTTAATTTAACCATAAATCAGTAAAGATATATTTGGAAAGGTTGAACATGTCCTTCTGCTGTTTTTTAAAATTTATTTTTTAAGATAAGGGAGAGTCTTCTTATATTCCATAGGGAATGGTTATATTCATTTTTCCATGTTAACTGAAATTGATACTAAAATGGTATTTTATTTGGCTCCTTTAAAGTATAATTTTACAAAGCTAACGATAAATTTGATATTTTTATTCATTAATTAAGGGGATGGTGTGAGCAGTGGGCGTATATTCTTATGTTATATAATTTATAAAAGTAATTTTGGCTTTAATGGCATTATTAAAGGGAAAAATGAACAATTTATGAGTGGAAAGGAATAGCGATGATTTTTTTTTGCTTGCAAATTTGTATTAATCTAATAGCAGTCATTTTCTTTAGTAATCACATTCAGGCCTACTGTCACCCTCGGGGTTCTTGTCATTATTGTTTGTAATAACACAGTTTTTTTTACCCTTTTCTTTTTCATTCGATTTACCGAATAATAATAGGGTTAGATGTTTTTAAATATTTATAATAAATAATGAATTATGGGATGTTAATATAAAAGCTTGATAAGATGGGAAGGTCATTTCTTATAAGTGGTTCTCTCCGAACTAATTTGTGTCTTTAATTTCATTATCTCATCTTATTGTCCCTTATCCCTTGTTTTTCCTTCAAGGTTTTTGTTAATAACGAATTGGTAACGACAATCAGTGATGGCGGCAGCTTTGGTGAATTGGCATTAATTTATGGGACACCGAGGGCGGCAACTGTTCGTGCCAAAACTGACGTAAAATTGTGGGGTATCGATCGTGATTCATATCGACGTATTTTAATGGGATCGACAATTCGAAAGCGGAAGATGTATGAAGAATTTTTATCCCGCGTATCAATTTTAGGTATTTTTTTTTTGGCAAATATTGGGCTCTAAACGAATTTATTTTTAATAAATTTATTATATTTTATAGAAAGTTTAGATAAATGGGAACGTCTTACCGTAGCCGATTCATTAGAACCGGTCAGTTTCGAAGATGGTGAAACAATAGTTAAGCAGGGCGAAGCGGGTGATGATTTCTATATAATTGTTGAGGGATGTGCGGTTGTATTGCAACAAAGAGCTGAGGTATAAATTCAAATAATGAAATTTATATTGATAAATCATTTTTTTAATATTCCATCCTTAATTAGAATGAAGATCCAGCTGAAGTAGGCCGATTAGGACCCAGTGATTACTTTGGCGAAATAGCATTATTATTAGATCGGCCAAGAGCAGCAACCGTTGTGGCTAGAGGAAATTTGAAATGCGTTAAATTGGATCGGGCAAGGTACGATTGATAATCGTTTTTTAATTTATAAACCCTATTTTGAATTATTTAATTTTCGTAGATTTGAACGAGTCCTTGGACCATGCGCGGATATTCTTAAACGAAATATAACACAATACAATAGCTTTGTATCTCTATCCGTTTAGGATTTATAGATTTACAAAATGAATTAAGGGATGTGTGCGGACAATGTTGATTTTATTGAATTGATTTTATTCGCTAAAGTTGCTCTGCTTTTTTTCACAAAATTGTGGTATATTTATATATTTTTTAAATGTTTTTATTTTGATTTAAATTAAGATGTTTATTATTAAGATCTATTTTAATATCTTTCATTATTATCTGTAACATGTGCCGCTCTCTCACTCTCTTCTGCCAATTAATTGTATTTATTAAAAATAATGATAATTGTCTTTTTTGAATTGATAATTTTTAAATATTATTTTTATGTATTTTGTGAGATTTGCGGCCGGTCCAGTCTTTTCCCCTTGTCCCGACATTTTCTAAATCTCATCGTATTTTTTGTTGTTTTTTTTTTTTTATTTAACATTGATCATTTTACCGTTTTTGCGCAAAATAATATTTTGGAATGAAAAACAGGTTCGATTGTGTGCAGCGGATATAGTAATTTTGTTCTCTATATAATCAAAGCCCTTATTTGGGATTAATTCTCCTGAAAACAGAACTACTATTTCTATCTTTTATGATCATTAGCGATTTAGCGATTCTGTTGGACACCTTCTTAGATTACTTAATTTCATTCTTTAAGAGATGGATGAATAAAATTTATTAAGATGTCTAAGAAAATCCCAAAATCGGAACGTATTTGGAGAAATTTTCTGTAGAATGTTGTGTAAATTGTTGGCTGTTTAAAAATTAATATTTAATATCTCAGTAAATTTTAGATTAGATAAATAAGCAATATCGATCGGGCAGAAAAGGATTATTTAATTAATCACTTAATTATTTTATTTATATAATTTCATTGTTAACGATTTACGTGAACCAGGAAATTCAGAAAACAAAAAAAAAATTAGTTCAATAATATTTTATGTTTAATGAAAATGAAATAAATTAAAAAAAATTATAAACGTACTATTATATTCTTTTGGTATTATATTTTTTATTTAAAATTAAATGGATAAAAAACACTTAATGTAATTATATGTATATGTAATTATATATACATTACGAAAATAAAATTTGTCTAATAAATTATTGTTTAAATAAAGACAAATTAAAATGTCATCTAAGAAATCTGATTGGTGGGCTTTTCTAATAAATGTCAAAAAAGAAAAATGTTTTGAGAATGCATTTGCTTTTAAAACAAATTATATAAATTTATTACAAGAAAATATTTAACAAAAAAAATTGTTTTGAGTGCCAAAAAAAGCATTTATTTAATTGTTAACATATAAATAAATAAATAAAATCGGCAAGTCAGGCAAAAAATATTTAATAAAATTAATACACATTTCATTTTTTAATAAAATGCATTATACATATAATAAAACAATTTGCCTACATTGCCACGCATAAACGATTTAATAATGTAATAATTAATTAAAAAATTTTCATTTATTTTCAATTTTATTCAT
>JANTOP010012162.1:0-14984 GCA_027564815.1 Symmerus nobilis | reverse complement strand
TTCTATATATTAATTGTGCAAACAGAGCTGAAAAAAAATCCGGATGACAAAAAAAAGCTAAGAAATAATTGTTGTGTAACGTATTGTGTATACGCTAGTTAATTTCATTTTTGCTTTTCTTTTTTTATACTTTCATATTTAGGAAAATATAGAAAATCTAACAATAGTCCCGTTTATAATGTTCAGTGGAGCAAAGTCGATGCTTTGAAACATTATATTTATAAGTCCATTTCTATAGAAAGAAAATAATTGATTTCGATTTCCCTTCTACAGGCAACCTACAATTTCTACCATTTTTCCAATTTTTTATGTTTCAATTTTCTTTATTTCGATTTTAGAAATTTTCACATACAAATTATGTATAATAATAATCTAACCATTCCATTTAATTATAATTAAGTTAAGAGATTTAAATTATCTTATAATGGGTAATCCCGGATAACTTTTTAACACCAATTGGGTTGTGAACCTAATAAACGCCTCCTAATCTACAAATATTACAAAACCGACCGTTTATTGGCTGCCCGGGTTTCGAAAGATTGCGAGTTCGGTCCAGCGAAAACAACCAGCCAAATATAAAACATATGGATACTAAGGAAAAGCATTAATATTTTTATTACATCGAATATCCCGATTTCCCATTAGATTTCCTATTATTACCGAAGATATTTTTCTAGAAAATAAGCAAGAAATAAAAAATATATATAATCATTCCAAATAATAAAGCTTGGCATATTGAATTTCATATTTAATCGATAGGCGAAATCGTGACTATAGATAATTACTTTTTTATGACTTTTAACGCTTTGAGTACACAGAATGTACTGTTACGTTCACCATCTTGCTTTTATTTTAAGAAAAATAAATAAAAAAAAAAGTAGAAAGACTAACGGAACGGTTGTATATGTTTGTTAATAAAAAGTAAAATAAACAGAAGAGAACAGGAAGGAAACAGCCCTTAAGTCAATTAACCTTTTTATTATCGATAACGGTTTCTCCTCCCTATCTTTTTTTCTAACTTCAGTTTTATCTTTAAGCTCATATTTAAAAATATATATCATGAGTAGAGATATATATTTTCCGATGTTCAATTTACAAGATGGGTTTCCGTTTTCTTTTTTTATTATTATTATTTTCATTTTGGGACAAGAAAAATATGTAACTAAAAGGAACTTAATGTTAAAGAAAGAACAATAAAATTTAACAACGTGATGAGATGAGGCATTTAGTTATTGTTTAATCACATAAAAAATAGATTGCAATGGACATTATTTATTTAATATTTCCCCAAAATAAAGGCATGTATCTCTTAACGCTACCTCTTTCAACGCTGTTTCTGTTAACGCTCTATTTTCAGGAACGCATCTTGAACGCTAAGCGGGGTTTGCCTGTATTTATTTATTTAAAGAGCCGCTAAGGTTTATTTCGATTCAATCCAATCGCTTGAAAACTAAAAGTTCGGTATTAAAATCTTTGCGCAATTTATTTATTCGAAGTAAAGCTTTTTCCGTATAATTAATTACCCACACTGATTGGAGTGATTGGCTTCAAAATATAAAGTATCCTTTAGTTTAGTACAAACATTGGTCATTTATTGGTTATTTATGCTTTAATAGAGAATTCCTTGAGTAATATATGAAAGCGACTTTTCATTATGCAAATAAATAAGCTTAAATATGTAGCGAGAGGAAATATCTATACAAAAAACATCCTGTTTCAGAAAAAGATAAACTTTAATGATAAAAAGGACCAAAGAAAAATGGGTATTATTTTCGTAATATCGAGAGAAAAAACTTCAATAAATATAGTTTCTCGTTTATATTTTATATTTTATATTTTCCATCCCAAAAAATGGATCCTTTTTTTGAAAAAAAGTCATGTTTTTCTATGCCATTATAAGGGTGGAATATTTATGCCATTGCAGCTATTGTGTATATCCTAGAAAAAACTCGATATCGATATCAGTATTATTTTTTTTTGTCTCGTCTCAATTTTCCTTTTTCTCGTTGAAATCTCTTTCTTCGTTATATTTCGTTGTTGTTGGTTTTTATAACTAAATCCTTGTTCAGGGTAATCACATCGAATCATAATGTTTTTTTCCTCTCGCTTGTTTCCATTTTCGTACCGTTACATTTTCCAAATTCTAATCCAAACAGTAGAAATCGATTTTTCTTCTCTCGGTTAGACAGAAAAATCCTCTTTATTTAACCAAAAAAAAAATAATATGTCAAATAAATCACCCTGTTTAAAAATACACGGTTCATTACACATCATGATACATACATTGAGGTCACAATGGACCTGGTACCTGAAAGCTTCTTATCGTTTTTATGAGATGAAAAAAAATATCTAAACTCTGTAAAAGATGCATCCAAAACGATGGATTTTCCATGGATGGAAATAGATGCACCCTATCTGCAATGAGATAGTTCTATGTGAGCACAAGATGTCGCAAAATTATAAATTTTCCATCCAATTGTTCCACCGGAAAGTAGCGTTGAGAAGAGGGACTAAATTATCAATTTTTAGATCAATTTTTATATAACAATGTATGCGATACAGTTTAATAAAACTTCCGTTCCGGATGCAAATCATCCTAAACGTTGATCACTTTTATTTAATAATGTCATTGAATCTGGGAAATTTATAATCCAACATTTCTTGAATGCAAATTTCCATTCAATTCTCCCCAATTAATGTTCGATTAAACGACGACCATTAAAAAATATCGAGATTTATAGACAACCCATTTTTCAAACAATCAATTTTCTTTAATTAAGTTTTATTAGAAAAATAAAGGAAACTTTTCCATAACTCAACTCCCGTTTATATAAAAAACTCTGGGTAGTCTGGCTAATTGATTTTCTATATAAAAAGGTTTAATTTTATGACAGAAGGTATAACAAATTTTTAATGTCAATTAAAGTAAAAAAAAAAGAAAATTAATTGAAACATTAAAAATTCCTTAGAAAGATATTCTTATAATACCAGTGTCGGGCCCGAATTATAATTATGTCCAACGCTGTCTCTACACTTAGAAAGTACAACTCTTAAAGCTTCATAACAAAAATTGTTCTCATCCTTTTCCACGCCGGTATACCCACCTGGTTTTACCTTCCATCCATATCATGTAAGATGAAAGATATGAAGTTTATTATTAATAAATATTTTATTACGAAATATTACAAGGGGCTACTCTCTTTTTACCGACTTGAAAATATCCAGAGAAAAAAAAAATTGTTGACATTGAAAAGTGTTTGGTTAAAGCGGATTTTTTATTGCCACTTAACAGTTTTCCATGCTTGGGGCTGTTGAAACAAATAGAAAAGTAATATCTACAACGTACAACACGATCGACTTAATAAATAAATATAAGGCAGGGAAGTTATTGAATGTCAAGTATAGTAAGGAGGATTCAATATTTTCATTCAATTGTCAGGTGTGTCTACTTACCAGATATTATTCGCATAAAGAATATTTCTAATTAAGAGGAATGTTTATTGTTCGTTAGTTTAATTTTATTATTATTATTACATAACTTATAATTAAACGTCCCTTATATAATACACCCTTATATTTCATCGCTAATCATATAAAAACTTTCTGTTGTTCTTAAGCTTTACAGAATTACAACAACATTCGAAGAAAATAAAGAAAAATCCAATAAATCTAAGGAAATATAACGTTGATCCCTGGACATTTTTCAAGTAATAAATTACATTTTCAACATTACTCGGTTAAATAGTCAACAATTTTAAAACAAAATAAAAATCGGATACAAACTTTTACCATTAAAAATGAAATGTTTAACTTCAAAAATTTACATTTTTTTTCCTGGAAATTGATAAATTATGATTCTGTAAAATACTGAACACATTTAATTTGGGATACTTTCCATGAAATTATGAAAGCGAAAATTTGACTTAAGATTCTGTTAAGAAAATTAACCTAACAGATCGGAGTAAGTGAAAAGATATTAATAAGTGATTGTCTGACATTTTATTGACAGTCCAAAAATTAATTTTAACTTTAATACACCGAAATAAAAAAGGATTTATCTTTTATAGACGAAATAAAACATCGATAAAAAACGTGGTGCGAAACACTTTAAGTAAAATATTTCTTTATATAAGAAAAAAGTGACACAACCAAGGAAAGCACGTCACTATGTGAAAAACAACCCACCCAAAAAACCATTCCATCAAACATGTAATCACATGTCATGCCAATAAAATATTTATGAGACTATTCCACCATACACAATATGATAATTTGTGTGCATCATGCAATCGAGAATAAATCATATATTGGATAGTAGAGGATTTTGGAATACAAAACGCCTCAGAATCTAATAAATTTTCCCCATATATTACCATCATTACAACTTTCAAATTTTATATTATAATAATACGGTATGATTCCTGATATGTACCGAGAAAAATATAAAATTTGGAAAACATGTTTTCAAACATTCAAAAACTGATATGAAAGTTTTATTTTTCTATTATATAACCAAACTAAAGATATAATTTATGTCTGATTTCAAGTGAGAACTTCTTCTTATATAATGTTTCAATGTTTGCAGGAAACTTTTCAGCACGACTTTTTACTATTCAATAGATAATTACCAAAAATCTAGAGAACCACTCTGTATTAATGTGATGGAGATTAAGGAGATTCAAAACCTTACTCTTAATTATATGTTTTTGGGTCGAAAAATAAAAAAATACATTTTTAACGTATGACCTACATTCAACAAAAAAAACGTATCTCTATTGAATGTGCAATTTCCTGTTCTATTTTATTTTCTGTTTGACTGAAATCTAAAACTTTGAAAAACACCAATATGGTAGAGTTGGATGAAAAATGAAAGAACAGAAAAATTACACCGATTAGGGGTTTTTTCCCGTAACCAACCCGATTTTCTATTCTTTTTACCTAGAATTTAGTTTCTTTTTTGTTAGCAAAAAAATTACCACCGCATATGGAAATATCTGTTTTCATGAAAATTGAGAAGTGTGCATTGAAACATTCAACAAAACCCCCGGTTTATTTCAGAAATTCGATCCATCTTTTATATGTTATGGTGGGGATTATGTCAAATAAGAAAAATAACAAATTGTAGTAAATTGAGAGTACAAAAAAGACAATTTTAATCCTTTCAATATCCCAGGGAAATACGAGAAAAGTAAAATGATCAAATTAAAGCCTTTTATTGATTAAAGGAAAAATCATTTTCTAGACGTAGACTAACCATGGTCCGTTTTCTATACCTTTTTGATTAAAAAATCATTATTCGTTAGTTATTAGACAACAACAAGTTAGAAGACCATTTAGAAAATATGGAAGTGAAAGAAATTTAGAGCTGTTTTTTATGCCTACCCTAATTTCTGAAACTAGATTCCTGAAACTTGGTGTAGATATTTCTAAGGGATGCCTAATTCGATTCCAACATAAATTCATTAAGAAATTTTCAAATATTTAAATGACGAAGTTGAGGACATAGCATAAGCCATTGACCGATTTGATCACGGTTATTATTGTCTCGGAAAGAGAAGGGATAAGCAAGCAAGCAAGGGAAAATGGAGGATTATAAAATTTCGTTTGGAAATCCCATCCGACGATATGGATTTATGGATAATAACAGAGAAAACGACTGGTTTTGATAGCAATTTAATGTTCTCAAGTTTTACAGTTTCATCAATCCCCGTATATTATAATCATGTGAACTAGATAAGTTTTGTAATAACAATAAAACAAGTGTCATTAATTATATTAAAACGACCAATAAAGATATTCGAACTTTATTCATCGTTACTCAACCATCCTTTTGTACTAGTTTCCATTAAACAATATCTAACCTTGTATTATCATTAGTTATTAAAATTGGTAATAATAATTAAAATGTTGACCACCCATTCTTTAAAGATAAAATTAAAAATAATGGAATTTAAGATATAATGATTTTTGTAATAAAGGAAAATAAATCCACAAAGAGCTTATCTACTATTTAATGCTTAATTGATTGATAAGTTCGATAGTTTATATTCTTTTGTAATAATATGAAACCATAATATTAAAGAATATTAAACCAGCCAGGATCAGGATCAGGATGGGATGTAAAATTTATATAATTGTATACATTAATCACACTATCCCATCCATTAAACGGAATATTATCCGATACTATAACATTATAAAGTAACTTTCTTTTTAAATTATTAATATCAGTTTTGATATTGACAGCAAATGCTTCCGATTCCATCCTATCCAATAAAGAAATTCATTTTCCTGTCGATTCCACCCACTGAATGAAGTTTTCCGTAATATGTGTTCATTAAGTTTATACATGAAAAGAGAGCGAAAAAAAAGCGATAAAAGCGAAAAGGAAATGTTTTTGGAACAGTTTATGGCATAAACATCTATCTTATCCAATGAATATTTAATAGACTTTTCATTTTCCCTCATCAGAAACTGGCTGTATATAAATACTCATGAAAATTGTCAGAAATAAACCATCAGCGATGTAGAAGAAGAATAATTGCTACTCTCTAGATAGATGATAAAACATCTACCGAGAAATGGAGATATGGATTTGTTTACCTAAATTCCTGTATTTTATTAAATCATTACTGGTTTCCAACTACCCCATCTCCCCCTATATATATATATTATAATTCTTAATATAAAATAATAATTGAAACGGATATGTCTACAATTTCTTGTATATATAAGATGTACCGGAACCATATCCAATGTAATTGACTGATCGAAATGGATAAAATTTATATACTTGGAAATATATTTGCATAAACATATTATGAATAAAGCGACCATAAGGCCAATCATTAGGCCATAACCATTATATTTAATTATAGTTACTAATGAAGGATCATTTCGGAGCCATCAGACTAAATCAGAGAAATCTCTGTGTGTGATTTATTTTATGGAAATAAAAAAAAGTAAAATAATAATAACCAAACCAATTTGAACGGGATATTAATGATGAAAGAAGAGGGCCATTGATGCCATTGAATAATGACAGCAAATTTGTAAAGAAAATCAAAAAGAAAGCATACCATACAATAACAAAGGGATATAAATTTTGTCCCTGTGGATACATTTTCCTTGTTATTTTTACCAAATCAAAAAAAAAAAAATCGGTTCAATTTTTTCTCTCACCCATGATTTGGATAAAATTAACGGTAATTATTCGACGGTCTGGTGGATCGAAATCACCGTTTCATTGAACCTTTCCAACATACCTACGGGTAATCTATTTGAAACGCCTATCCTCTATTGATTTCTGTGTATTTAGTTCAGTAAAAGTTTATTCGTTTGTTATATAAATACAGAAAAAGCTTAGGGTAGTCGCACGTAATATAATACGATTATAATATAGAAAAGGAAAAAAAAAATAGAAAAACTTTGACGACCGAATCGTTACAAATTGGACAAACGAAAAGGGAGATTGGTGGTTATAGCTTTGCCTATATTGCGGTTTTCTTTGGTGGATTGGTGGATTGTGGTTGTTAACTTAATGTAATGTTATTTATTATTTAAACCAACTAACACGTCAAATTCGTTTAGGGGATGGAATATTGAGAAAAGATTGATTAGATAGACATTTCGTTTAGTTATGACGGATCGGGATACCTGGTCACTTATTCTGACCAGGATATCCGCCCCATTCGCATAATGTATTTTCTTTGATGTTCTGAAGGGGAAAATCAAGAAATTTGCGAAAATAATTTCTTGCTTCCATAACAACCATCAAAACTCGCATTGCGAGATATTGCGGTCGGGAAGCAAATAGAATGAAGGATGATCAAGTGGTTGGAAAAAGAGTCACCGTGTTAGGTTTACTTATAAATATACTTAAGTGTATTTTCCTCTGTGGTTACGTTAACAGAAACCACTTATTTCGTGTTAATGTCAAATAATATTTTTCACAAATAAAAGCGGCATATAGTTGAATAAGTTGATTGTTGAAAGTTTTGGATATTCAAAGAAAATTACTTTATGAACTATTTCGTACCAAACTTATTTATTTACATCATTCCTCCTTCTTAAATGTGATGTAATAACAAAGGAAAGTTCCTTAGAAACCAAAATACAAAATACAATTAGTTTCCTTCTCATTTTCTTTCATCTAATAAAATGTATGGATATATACATTTAAACGTTTAATAAATATTGAAAATCGATTTCTGAGCCGCAGTCTTTGAATTTTTTTTTGGGATCAAAACCTTATTTTAATAAAATATGAAAATATTATTTGTGAGAATTATTTTATTTTTAAACAAATCGTTTATGGAGTTGAGTGTATCATCAACAATGTTCACATGCATACTTATGCATAAATGCATTTCAATTTCCCTAATGCTACTCGGTGCTACCATCTTCAATGAATTCTCATTTCTTATTTTCAACCATATAAATATACAAGATATCGGAAGGAAATGCTTTAAGTGCCCTCGAGCAAGGAACAAAAAAGAAACGACGTCTAATGGAGAACATAAGGAATGGAAAATATTATTTTTCATTTATTCTGAATATTAAATGTAAATATGATAGTAGTTTTATTAGGATGTCCCATTCCATTTTATTAATTCATGTTAATAGATTATCGGACGGTTAAAACACCATACGTTTACCTACCAGCCTAAAATCAATGAAAAAATTCCGAATGGACAGAAACACCCCATACATACTGGCAATTCAAGTTATATTTAAGAAATAATCGATGCGAAATGATTTTCTTCGATTAACTGAATGGAAAATGGAAAAAATAAATCTAAAATTTAAAACTTTTCATTCCTAAGGACTTAATCCACAAAATAAACCGACTATATTTGAAGAACTGTTTTTCTTCTTGTATAGTCTGGTTATGTGTTTCTTTGAAACTTCGTCTCGAAAATTCTCATTCCAAAATGTCCTATTTATTATATTGAATATTAAGGTTAACGGTACAAACAAAGTATGCTTTATCAAAATTATTTAATTTGTTCAAAAAGAACATTCATTCATATCCTAAGTCCCATCGCATTTATAAACAATTTTCCTTATTGATGCGTATACACATATGGTACATGTATGAGATTGCTTTTGCCATAACAAATCTCGGAAAATCGATGATGGAAAATCTTCAAAAAGAAATTTATTTTATTAAATGACTTCTTTACGTTCCTTTCTTCTTCATACAAAATGTAACAAAATATTCTGTAGAAGTTTAAAATTATACGGTTCATCGAAGACGGTCAATAAGGAGTCGGTAGAGTATTATTAAGCAATTAAATTTATTTGATTTTACCGGACAACTCAACAAGTAAAAGTTTGAAGGGATTTAATAAAGAAAGGACTATTTTAAATTAGAAAAAATTCAAAATCATTAAAATCTTTCCTTTTCGGTAGATATAATACAAGATTTTCTGAATTCTTTAAGAAAACAACATTCAAAATGTACAACATTTATTCTTTTTCTTCAAATCCCCAGTTAGGGTTCTGTTTCATAAAAAAGATTATTATTATGTTCAGTGATATACTTCTACTTTATATATATATAAATTATGATACACCACACCAATCTGTGTCATTATTATTAAAGATGCCTCAAAAATAACAAGATGATAAATCTCTATAGAGGTACTGGTTATATTCTTATAGAGAATGTTATGGATATATAAGCTGGATGGTAATAGAATTCAACAGAAAACCTACAGCTGAAAATACCACTGTGTATCGAAATCTAAAGGTAAGGAGGTCGGTAGTATTAACCATACTACTAAATTCTAACAGACGGTGACTCTGTATAAGACTTTATTATGTCGTCCGTCACGTCACCTTAAGACCCTTTAAATATACCTATACAAAAAAATATATGAGCATTCATAATGATCCGGTCGTGACTGTAAATTTTCTGTTATATAGTTTTTAAGAAAATTGTTGAGATTGAAATCTCCAGAAGTTCTACAACAAAAAGTTGTAGTATAAATATATCCCTATAAAACTACATAATTATTTGATGTGTTTTACATTTATTTACTTCGTATGGGATGGGGGGTTGGGTAACAACGATGTTTCTCAATAATTAAACTAAAGTCATTTAATGGGAATAAATATTTCAATCCTTTTTACAGCGTTCGTTGTAGAATACCTAATAAGAACCACCTCTTTTCAAAGACATCTACTACTTGTCGGTGGTCGTAAACCCCTAATTTTCATTGAATGGTATGTAATATCATTAGAATTAATATTTGGTAGTAAAATAGTTTATTCATCCAATCAAATTGGTTTATGTTACAGAAACAATAAAAACAAAAACCCGAAAATATTATTTGATAGAAGGTATATTCATCCTCCTATTAGTTATCTAATTTAATACAAGATAGTTGACAGAATTCCTTTCTGTTCATATATGTAATTTACATGATCAAAATTGAATAAATTATACTGAAATCATAGCCATTGTTTGAATATCGCAATTAAAAATGATATGGTTTAGTGTTAAAATCCCTCGGTAAATTTCCTCCAATCAATTTCTAAAAAAAAAACTTCTGAAGAGAGGTATAATCAAATATGGATCGAATTGATCCTTTAAGAGTAGATATGTGTCAAATTAGAGGACGCTAGCTGTGGAACCAACGGAGTTTCCTCAAGATTTTATAACCCCTGTCATGAACACTCGACCGTAAAAAAAACTTATTCTACCAATAGGTATGCCTGTGCACAATTTCAAGCACTTAGGTGCATTTATGGAAAATTGCCACAAAAAAGGACAGTGTATTGTGGTCCATTGTATTGTTTAATAATACATCAAGTAAGTCAGCATGAACATCCCTGTTATAATATTTCGCCACGATTTTGTTAAAAAAAATATATAAAATACAACCCCGCAGCCCACGATTAAATGAATTCCATCGCAAAATTAATTTTTATTATTTTCTTTCCGTTGCATATCAAGATAATGAAATGCATTTCTAGCTCTAGGATATGAAATCAAAAATGAAAACTAGGAACAGATACCAATTTTAGACAGTTATGAGTTGAGCTGGGATAAGGATACATTGTTATTGAATTTGTGTTAACACTCAACATTGAATATTATAATGAAAATTTTATTTAAATAAAAAAAAAACTAATTAAATATTCATGTCGAAATGAACAATGAGGATAAACAATAAATCCAGACAGAAGTCAAATATTTATTTTAAAAGAATTAATTAAATAATGAATTAAATAGTTTGCAAATTGTTTTATATTTTATTTTAGTTTTGATGAACATAGTATCGTATAGAGCAGGATTTTTCATTATTAATACCTGATTTAGGATCGATTGTTCGACGCTAGTTCTCACCTACGGTAGCAAATCTACCGATTTGAAATTTAAGACTTTATTTATATATTTTCTTGTACCACAAGAATAGCGATACTTAATAATAAATTACGCTCGAACTATTCCTTTCACCCCCATGTACTATACAGTCATCATTATCATCATCATCTTTATACTAATATGATTAATAGAAGGAACGGAGCGCTAATGAAAATAACCTGCAAATTTTTCCTACATTTTAAGTAAATATTGCATCTCTTTTTTCCACTTCAATTGATGAAGTTTTCATTCTACTTATACGCTATAAAAAACGATGCAAGAGAGGATAGAAGAAAAGCGTTTCCCAGCCCAGCTTTCTTTAGTTTAAAATACAAAAAACGAAATAAAATAAAATTAAAATTATTGTCTTGGTTCTCATGGTAGTTATATACAGAATTTCCAGTATAATCTAATATTCTAGGAAAATTGAAATAAAAATTTCCTTTTTTAAGAATTTGTTACACCCCTGGTTGTAAATATTAAAGTATACTTCTTAATACTCAGATTTTTCTATTTAAATTAAATTTTTTTATATTATACAGCAGCTGGTATATAGTACAGCTTAGAAAATAATGGTATATAGTTTGTATAGTTTGTGCTTGAGGGTAGTTTGAAGGGTATTTACCCCATTTAAGCATTTTTATCATAAAAATATAAAATTTTATTTAAACTGTATAACAAAGAAATGAATTCGTAGACAATGAATCAAATTATTCGGAAAAGCTCTTTACGGAAAATAAAATGTATTTGTTTATTTTATTAATTTGTTTTTCTTCTTTTTCATATCCAATTTCCAAACAATTCGAGTAAAATTGCCGAAGGATCTCAAAATATAAATAGGACAGAATCATTAACCTCCTCATTTGTTTAGCTTAGGCTACAGGATCATTATAGAAAGTCGTATAACTAAAAATACCTCTGGTTGAATTTATATAAAAAAAAAACTATATACATGCAAGTCTGCATTTGGTGTCATATTTCTTTCGTTTTGTTGGATTGTTTGTTGTTTTTTTCAAATATTTTTTTTACCAAACAATCCACTAATTGTTTGATTTTTAATTAAAATTTATATTTGATTTTTTTACTGACATTTTGTATTGTAAATGAATACCCGACAGGCAACGTGTATTTTCGATATTTTCAATCTACTTATTGTATTGCCATTAATTTATTTTATTAAATTTTGAAATATTGAAGCCGTAAATTAATTTATTCCAAATAAATGTTTGTTATATAATTTATACTAGACAAATTAATGTTTAATATTATTTGCGATGGTCAAAAGCTCTGTATAATAAATGGATATCGAAATGGATCAGCATTATATAATTTACAAAATTTTAAACAAAGTACAGGGATTGCCAGAAAGATGAATCCACTTTAAAACATGCTGTTTATATTGTGAATATAAACATATAATAATACACTGATTGCGTGCAAAGTATAAATATTATTTTTGGGAGGATATTCTTGCTTTGAAACTTTCCAAAAAGAAAACCAGCAACAAAAAAATATAAGGTGTGAAAAATTAAAATCCTTATCAAGTTGGGATAGGCATTAAATTTTGACATTTTTGTAAATCCATTAATTATATAACCAACATTTCATGACTATATATATATTTTTAAAAGGCGGATAATCCGCTGTCTATGCTCCTTTTAGATTATATATAGAAAAAAGTTAATTACCCGATTTATCCTTTCGATTTCTAAATATAAGTATATAAGAATATAAACCTCCGAGTAAACGGAAAAAATCTTTCTGATATTTACCCTCCAAAAGGTAAGTTTTATGACAGATGACCTGGTTGCCAATTGGTCAAAATTAATGCAGTATTATTAAAATAGAAAATACAAAATAATGTTATCAATTAATTTTTATTAAAATAATTGTTAAACATGCAAAAATGTTCGTAGCAATTAATGTCAATGCCAAAATTGCATTATCAAACATTCATTATTTCATATAAAAACCACAGCTTGGAATTTATTTTCAAAATTATATATCGAAAATGTTATGTTCAAGCCAGTTTATTTACACTTTGTTGATAGTGGAAACAATTGAATGCAATAAATTGCAATTTCCATATCAATAACTAATTGAGTTGCATTAAAAATTATTCACCCGATTATCGTATATTTTTTTTATTATTTTATAAAAGGAAAACCACGGAGTATAAATTTATAAATGAATTTTATAATTTTATGCAATTTAAATCTGGGAAAAAGTTTCATCAAATACGAAAAAAATTACATCCCTCGGTTTTTATACTTCTCGTATAGGAGCTTTCTCGTTTGATTCATTTTATTTTGCATATTTAAAAATGTTATATGAAGGAAAATGAGAAAAATCTCAATTAACATTCCATCAAGTCAACGGTTAAAATATACCCACCAGCGCTAAATTAAATGTTCGCCAAACACGTCTCCATATAGAAATATCTCAATTTAAAAATTAAACTATTATACTTATCTTTAACTATTCAGTTATTTAAAAAAAAAAGGGGTGAAATGCCTATAAAAGCTTTCTGTATAAAATGAAAAACTTATGGAATGTTAAAGATTAAATGTTAATAAATTATCATGATATAGTGGAACTTGTTCCCCCGAGTAAAATTACAGGAAAATAATGCGACCAAAAAATGTTAAATACTAATTAGATGAGATGATGATAATTATCTGTTATCCATTTTTCAAAAGCCACCTTTAGATAAACATAGAGTTTCCCATTTTCCCATTGTAATATGATTTAATGAAAATATTTCATTAAATTTTTCGGGAATTTTCGAGGTATATAACTATTTAGGAATATATTTTTTACTTTATCATACGCGTTTGCTTTTCTACGACCGGAAAAAATTTAAACACGTAGATAATTGCTTTGACAGTTAGGTAAAAATACAAAAATGAAATATTTCGGAAAAGTGAAAATTTATGTAAAAAAAAAATCAAAAATTCGTAAAGGCTCGCACCGAGAAATTTGAATATCTTAGATCGCGACATTTGATCCGAATTTCCCGATAATTTTCTTCGGATCCAAAAAAATATAATGTTGCAGAAAGATTATAAATTAGTTGAGGAAAAATACAAAAATATGAACACTAAACTTTTCTAACAAAAGCTCTTCAAAAACTTAAAAGCTCCCAGAAAGCTTTATTTTCCGAACTTTATTTTTTACTTTTTAAAACACATATTCTATCAAAATAACGATCCTTTAACGAAATTTCAAATTTTCCCAAACAGGGCCACAAAAATTTCGAAAGCTTATTGCGAGCCTAAAATTAAAATGTCATTTTATATAATTTGGTATCTAATTTTTATTCGATTAATTAAATATCGTTTATCGAAGCCTCAACTTGTACGCGCCCTTACCTAATTATTTTCTATGAGATTCTTAAAGATAAATATTTTCTTTTAAGATATTTTACATCAAACATCAGCAACCAAAAAATGCAAATGCTTGTATACAAAATATTAATACTTAAAATAGACTTAGGGAGTGAATATGTTGAGGATTCGAGTATCGATAATAGTGTCGATAAGAGTGACGAGATATACAAGCGTATATTTCTTTGCTTTAATCGCATGTGTTTTCATTTGTTTTTTTCTTT
>JANTOP010012151.1:0-14987 GCA_027564815.1 Symmerus nobilis | reverse complement strand
TTTAATTTTTAATATTAAAATCCTTTTTCCTACCATTCTCGGGAATTCTCGAGAATTCTCGAGAACGGCAAAAAAAAATTCTCGATTTCTCGAGAACGAAAAATTGTCGGGAAATCATACATCTCTACGCCCATCATAAAATGAACAGTATTAATTTCAATAAAGTTATTTTATTAGAAAATATTTTTTTTTTTAAGAAATTAAGTAAGTGTTTTTGGAGTTGCGAGTTGCTTATTTAATTTAAATCTTTTATTATATTGCACATTTTAACGTCTAATGGATGGGCGTTTAAAATTAGGATGAATATGCAGAATATGGTAATTAAAGATTGTGAAAAACATTAGAGGATTTAAAATTTTATTTATATTTTTTATTTTGTAGTACAGTTTATGGTAATATTTTTAAAAATTGAATTTTTAATGAAAGATAATAAGGTTATTGATTGATATTTTATAAGATAGACAGAAGGCATATAACGTTCTGTTATTTATCAAAATTATTTGACATTTTGAGGTTTTTTAAAATTATGAACGAATATTTTAGCTATGCGCAGAATATTTTTCTGAGCCCCTGCCTCTTTCAATATATAATATGATGCGCAAGAAAATCAGTTTGATAGAATGTTTGTCATTTTTTCTATTCATCTAGCAAAAAACAAATAAACAAATGAACATTTCTAGAACATGACCCGCCCTTTGGTACGGCAAAATAAATTGTTGCGCTCACCTATAAAATAAAATCATAAATCATGAAGAGATGGAAAATGGTTGAGAGAGGTGCCATTTCTGTCTGGCCGCTTTTGTTTACAATTTCTATGCCGAATGGGTTTTATTTTGAATGCACATTCTCTGTCTCTTTTTCGTAATTATCCTCTCTGAATGAAATGAGCGAGAAATAATACAAACAATATGTATTGTGAATTTTACCTGATTAAATGAAGTTCATAGTATGGAAAGCAGCTGTTCCGTGACTAATGATCACAATCCCTTTTATAAAAATTAGGGTGTGTGGAAAGTAACTGCTTCTAAATTATTGGATCTGAAGGAGCAATCGGTGACTAGTCATTTTGAGCGAGCTCCTACCTAATCCAATAAACCCACAGCACTTGAATCTTGGGATGTCTAGTTTGAAGTCAGACGATCAAAAATATTTTTCGTAACCGAATAGTTCTTAATTTGGGGGTTTTTTTTTTTTTTAATTTCTAGCGAGATATCCCTAAGTTTTCTTCCAAGGAACTAAATAAATATTTACTCAAAACAATCACTGGTGGTTGCCAAACAAGAAACAAAATTTTTCAAAATTTTTTTTCAATGACAAATATCCCAAAAAATCTCAGTACAAATTAATCGAAATTTTTAAAATGAGTTTTTTTTGTGTCGATCTTTATTAGAACATGAAAATTGTTTTTTTCCAGGAAGAACGAACCATTTTTTTAATTCATGGTACACATTTTCTTCATGTAGGAACCCTTTCGATCTTAATTACCCAGTAAGATATGTATACAATGGTGTGTAGATCCTAAACGCTGAAATAGGTTTAGAATTACAAAAATATATTAAAGAGAGGCGGAGAATTTCCTGCCATTTTAAAGAAAACCCTCATATTGTGACACAAATCATTGTACGCTACATTTATCTAGTTTGTATTTTCCCATTACAAACTAATGGAAAAAATATGGGAAGAATATTTAACAAAATATACTTCAAATTTTATTTAATTAAATTAGTCATGGACCTTATCTTTAATTTTCCTTAACATCCTTTTAACATCAAACATCATCTACTGCATGATATTTAAATTTACCATTTTTATCTTTAACATGGTTGTTTTGCGTAGATGTTGCTTTGTCTTAGCTTCCCAACCCTTTTCATATACTAAGCGTGATGGTTGTGCCATAAAATCTTTAATCAGACGTTCAATTTGGAACAACAGTTCGGGACAACAGGTTTGACTTTTGTCTGTAATCACATAAATGTCTCTGTAGCGTAGTGTGCACTTGGAAAGTCGGAACTTCAAATGTAAGTAAATGCGGTAAGCATTTCTTCCTGCACATTTCAGAGTTGATGAAAACGTTTGGAGTATTGAGAATATATACGGCTTTTGAAATACCTTTAGCTGATATGGCTATCCACACTACAATTTTCGGTTCAAATTTTGATTTGTAAATTTAATATAAGCGTAGCTAGCGTAGTTCTTGTTCGTGCACTTTTTTTGTCGCAATTAAATTAAAATAATTTAATTGCTTATCTTAATGCATGAAACAATAAAATTATTTACATATTTAATCTTTTAGTGCAAGTCAAACCACACATCATACATATAATTCACGTTGTCTCTCTACTTAATGACAAGTGGTGGAATTTGGCAATCATTCTCGCGGTAAACTGAATTTAGACGTACTAATGTCATTTCATATTTCTGTAGCCGAATTCCGTACTTGGCCATACTTAATTAAAATTGTATGTAAATATAAATTGTAAAATTGTAGAGAGGTGGTTGATATATAAGCGCTTCTTTCCCATGGAAATCTGCCAATATCATTTGTAATTTCTCAAAAAACATTTTTCGAGGTTATAGTATTGAATAGGAAATAAATAAATAAAAGGAATAGGTTAATTTGGTCTTTAAATGACAAAAAATAAAGCTGCGTTAAAAAAATTGTCTATAAATTGTTTATCACCTTATAAAAAGGTATGGGGTAAAAATATCGAGTTAATCATTTTCTTATAAATGCCAAAATAAGCTATTAGTTTTGTCAATATTTATTTCCTTTATCGTGTGCTAAAGATACATTTTTCGAAATTGTTAAGTTCCGTTTAAAATTCTTGTTAGCTATTGAACTCAGTTTTCAGACGGAATCGAGAGCTCCGCGAAATTATGTGTCAAACAAAAATTATGGCCTCAAGACCTGAGGATGCTAGTAGATGGGCACTCTCCCTTAATAATAGTAAATTTGTAATATTTATACTTACTTCCAACAATTATATGCTTACAAAAATTAAATAGTTTCTTTAATTAATAGAGTCGGCAGAGAAAATTAATTAAATTGTTGAAAAATTAACGGGCTGGGCTAACTGCCAAGACAGAATTTATTCAATTTCTCAGAATTTACTCTGAGAAGTGAATAAAATAATATATCACATGGTCTTCTAAGTATCGTTTTATATTCCGTGATCACTAAATATTTATGAATCGATTAAATAAAAACGCGTGCCGTGCCGTGCCGTGTACATACATTTTTCTACTTGATTCGGTTAAATTTGAACCAATTCATTCATTGATTTAAAGTCCGATTTTAACCAAAACTAAAATTCAGCTAGCACAATTAATACAATCGAAAACTGGGAAATTTAATTCCAATTACTAGCCAACCTATTTTAGTTAAATTGATTATTGTAATTCCCTGGCTGCGTACCTTCCTGCAGGGCGGCGTTAAGCTATTCACGGCCCTAGGCCTAATTTGAATATTCGAGACCCCATGTAGTTTTTTAAGAATAAATGTGAACTATTTTTATGCAGTGATTTTAATTCTAAGAATAAACATTTTAACATTTTGCTCATATTAATAACTCAAATTGAAATATGTGCTTTTAAAATAATTTAAAGAGGCTGTCACTATTGGATCACCTATAGGTTTAGGGATTCTTTTAATTTCTACCTCCAATTTTTTATTAATAAACAATTTTTGTTTTTCACATTTTTTGGCAATGTTAAATTGTTTATTAATAAGAAATAGGAGGAGGTACAAATTAAAAAAATCGCCAACGTGGTGGAATAGTGGCAGGCGGCTTCTCGCAAAATCTACAACTTGACCCATGCATTTCAGATGTACAATAAAATTTTTAAAATAAGATGTATAATATAAATCTTATTTGTTTGTGGTGCCATATCTAAGAAAGTATCAGGAATTTTTAATCCAACGTACTATGGCAGTTAGTTAGATTAAGAAACATACTTCAACGAATTAATTTTTCCCGGTATATTTTTGGGTATATGTGGGCTCGACGTTGATGTTTATTTGACATAAGTTTCAGTCGTTAAGATTGTTAGATTAACAACATTTACGCCATTTCATTTTGCCCAGTTTTTAAATGAAAAAAATTGCTGTTTCAGCAACGAAATTGACCAAAATGACTTTTGGCCATAATTCTGTTAGTTAGGAAATAGTTATAAAGTGGTTTGTGAAATATTTTGACTTCTTCTACTTGCCTCTCCTAAAAACGTGTTGAACTAAGAAATCTAAAGCTTCGAAACCACCAAACTTCTATCGCGATTGTGTTCGTAAGCTACCCAGTTACCACAAATTTTCATCTGCCTAATGCTGTCTAGCATTGCTGCTGTATAGTCTCGGGGCATTGCGCAATATAAGTGTATCAGATATCAGTAATTCCCCGTCTGTTTCATGCTAAACATGGGATTTTTCTGAAATATTGCTCTGGACTCGCTAATACACGGCTATATTTATACAACTTCAGAACTACACAAAGCAACTAGTGGAAGTGACTCAACGATATGCAATAAAATGCAACATGTAGTCATTTTTTTTCTATTTTTGTTTGCTCCAATTAATTATCTGTATGGCGCCACTTAATTTTTGTTGTAATAGAAAAGACCCAGAGGACAATCTTAATGCAAAAATTCCATATTTAATTTAAATTTAATGAATCAGATAAAAATTTGATTCGAAATTACTTAACAAACATGACATTATAATTTTAAGAGATTTTTTTAATGAGATTTTTAAAGTTCCTATTTGGGAAAATTTGTAATTTCGTTAAAGGATCGTTATTTGGATAGATAATAGATTTTTAATCGGTAAAAAAATGTTCGAAAAATAATGCTTCCAGGGAGCTTTTAATTTTTTGCAGAGCTTTTTTAGGAACATTTTAGTTTTGATATTTCTGTATTTTTCCTCAATTTATAAACTTTGCATCATTAAATTTTTAATTTGTAATTTAAAATCTATTTTCAATCCACCCAAACTCTTCCAATCAAATTTTCACAACAGCTGAGCGTGAGCATTTTCATTCATAATAATTCATTCACAAAAATACTACACAATTTTGAATGAATTAATGGATGGATACTCGCTCCGTAAACGACATGTTTCAGGGTTTAACAAATTATTTTACAATGCCATTCAGTCGAGTTTTGTAACGTACGTACGGTAGTACTGCATTCGGTTAATAAATTTTTTACCGAATATTTATATTCGTTTTTATAATTTCTTTTGATTTATAAAGTTTTTTTTTTTTTGGAGGAAATGTCTGTTTTTTAATTTTTTTAATTTCTTAAATATTTTTAATTTAATTATTATTTTATTTTTTATGAAAATAATTATCAAAATTAATTGAAAAGAAATCACAAATTTTCCGTAAAACATAAGTTCAAGATCAAGAAAAGAAAAATAATAAATTGGTGTTAAATGATGGAAAGAAAATATCATTTTATTAAAAATTAATTAAAAAAGAGAAAATATTTTTTTCAAAGAAATTTTATTTAAAAAAAAAAAGTTAATTTCCTTCGGTGCATAATAGTGGTTTTTTAACAAGAAAAAATCATATAAAAGTGAGAATATATGGAAAATATATCGAAAGTATCTGTTGAATGGAGGAAGGAAAAAAATTGTTTATCAGTTAAATTAAACAGAAATGATTATTTAAATTTAATCGGTATAATTTCAGTTATTTAATATATTTTATTTTATCTATTTGGTTGATAACAAATTACATCTACTTAAAAGGTTGTCACATTATATTTAAGAAATATCGACTTGTTTCTTCGACTTTTTAAACAAATTTCCCATTCATTTATCGTCGCTTGGAATTCACGTAATGATAATGAAAAATAAAACTTGAATTTAATATGTTTAAATTTAAAATAAAATGAAATCTTATTTTCGTATCCAGATACCAAGGAATCCGTCCGTGATTGACTCTTTGCTTGATCGTCTTCAGCAAATATTATTTCGGCTTAGTGAACAATATTTATTATTACATTTTCTTCAAGTGTTTGGATTTGGAAACAGAAGATTTACACTGAAGAAGACGTAAAGAAAATGATTGTTTTTTTTCGTTTATCTTTGTTTGATTTTTTTTATCATTTCTTACAATGGGATTTGGAAAAGGTTTATTTTATTTTTATGTTTGATTTTTTACTTCATGAATTTTTTAACCCGAGGAAAAAAAAATCTACTCTTGAAAATTAATCAAAACCGAAAATCCCTTTTACTTTGGTGGAAAAAAAAACATAAAAAAATTATTTCCAGGCCCTGAAGGTATGCTGCTTAAATTATTTTAACACCTTTTGGTTGTTGAAAGTAGACGAAATAATTTTTGATTTAAATATCGTTGATTCATTCGGTATAATTCATAATTAATTTCCTCGAATCGTTTCGTAACCCTGATCAAAAGATTTACTATTGAAATTGTGACCTAATTAATTCATAAATATTCTTTTTGGGGAGAGGGTCAGTCTACAACCGGTATTTCTTACTTACTACACATCCAATTGGATATGGAAGTAATGGATTCATGCGATATTTAATTTTTTTAATTTTTAAAATATCCAATTTATATCATCAATTTATATCGTTTTGAATTTAATTTCTTAAACAGTTAAAAATCTTAAAATCTTATTTTTTAAAATCCCCAAAACAAATCTCAGCTTCACACGAAGGCTGCATTCTATTCTGGAAAAGTCTAAAAATCAGTAAGTACCTATATGCTAATTATCAGCCATAAGAAAGCTGGATTCTATCCTGTAAAGTCTAGAAATCAGTAAATATAAGCTAATTATCAGCAAAACAAAGGAATAACATTAAGCAATTAAATTTTTGAATCTAGAATATCTCTAATTTAAAAGCAAAAAAGAAAATAAATTATTTTCCTAAAAAATGCTCGTAATTCGGTCAAATATTTTTTTTCTCGAAATTATGAAATTAGTCGGATCATTTAGCTCATCGGCTACCCGGAAAAAATAAGTTCAGCCTAATTTGGCTAACTTTTCTAAACATAATTTTGAATTCAAAAATTGACCTCGCGATTTGTAAATATTTGTGTCGGAAATTAATCAATTCTCCTAAGAAAAACTCATAATTGAGGGAAATAATTTTTGATCTCGAAACCATGAAATAAGTCTGATAATTTAGCTCATCGGCTATCCGGGAGAAATAAGTTCAGCCTAATCGGGCGAACTTTTCTAAACAAAATTTTGATTTCAAAATTGACATTGCAGTTTACATGGAGATGCATCGGAAAATCAATTCTCCGAAAGATAGCTCGTAATTTGGTCAAATAATTTTTGTCTAAAAATTATGAAATTAGTTTAATCATTTAGCTCATCAGCTATTCGGGAAAAATTAGTACAGGCAAATTGGGCCAACTTTTCTTAACAAAATATTGATTTCAAAATTGTTCTCGCGATTTCATCAAGGAGATGTATTGGAAAATAATAAATTTTCATAATGAAACCTGGTAACTCAGTCAAAAAATTATTTTTCTCGACATCATGAAATTATTCTGATCATTTAGCTCATCAGCTATCAAGGAAACATACGTTCAGTCAAATTACCAAGCGATCCCACCTTACCGCTAATTTTCTTGACTTCACACGTTGAAGATTCATTGACATTCTTTACGACAATGTGTGGGTTTCCCCGGCCCCAAGTACGGCAGTTTCCCTTGTTTACATAACCGCATAGATTTTGTCAGCCAAATCAATGTCAATTTCATACTCTAAACGCTTTTTTCTTACATTTTGGAGTAAGTTTGTCCTTTTAAGCATATAATTCGAAATCATTGAGCAGAACTCTCCTCAGGCTCATTCCCTTCGTCGTTGTGCAAGCGTAAATCGAGGAGGTATGATAAGAGGTATTTCTGTCAATATTCTGAGCGTGATAAAGCTGTCAGTTCTAAAATAACATGTGGGCTTGTTGGTATAAATCTTAGACTTAAAAAAAAACCCGAAAGAAAAATGTCCACCGGCGTTAAATCTCATGATCTGGGCGGCCAATTCTGATCACCAAAACGGGAAATTGCACAGCCAGGAAATCATTCATGCAGTAATTGAAAGGGTTTCTCGTCCTGTATGGCACTGTCTTATTGAAACCACATGTCACCCACATCCATATCTTGCAATTTAGGCACAAAAACTGGACTATCATGTCCCAATTGCGAGTACCATTAACTGTTATTGCCTAATCAGGCCCATTTTCTAAGAAGAATGGTCCGATAATACCTCCAGCCCCAAAATTCGTACACAACGTTCGCGTTGTGGATGCATTTGTTTCTCAACAATCAAATGAGCCTCATCGCTGAAAATGATGTCGTTCGAAAAATCAGCATCAACTTGTTGGTCCATAATCCATTCCTACGAACTCTCTCCCCTGGACGTGGTCAGCAGGCTTTACTTCTATAGTCAATTGAACTTTGTAACTTGAATTGAGTCAATTGAACTTTGTAGAGAGCTTCTTGAAATGTCCACTTTTTGACCTGGACTCTCAGCAACATTCTCATGATATTTTGCGTTGAACGACTGGTTGATGGGCCAGAGTGTTTAAAATCAATTTTTTTTTTAAATATTGCACAACATTACAGTGTAGCGTTCCATTTTTTAATAACCTTGAACTGTCAGCTGTCACCTTGTCTTTTTTTTTCGTTGGCAACAATTTTTTCGTTCAATTGAATTTGTTGGATTTCTCCAGACATTCTCTCCAATTTTTCCATCAATTTACTAACATGTGGGAAATTTTCTCAACATGTGACAGCGAATTGTCCTGTCTTCTACTGATCTTTTCTGATTGTCGCCTAATTTTTCCGATATTGTCGTGAGATATTCCTAATATTTTAAGACCTTTCCGACCGACTCTTCTCTCTCGACTCAAACATGGGAGAGAGATAGTTGACATCATAAAGATATCAACAGAGCGCGTGATTCACATTTTCCACAATGGGTGCCGGATTCTCTTAAGGGCCATCCGTGAAATTCGCGACGATCTTAGGGGAGGGGGGGTCACAATTTTATATAAATTAATATCAAAATGCGTCACAGGGGAGGGGGGAGGGGGCTGTGCCAAATATTTTCAGCGTATTTTATAGACGTCTTCTTCCAATTGATAATATAAATCTCTCTAGATGCTCTCTAGATCTGGCGCCCAGTAAACCATGTTTCCAAATATGGAGGTGTGGTAAAGAGATTTGGCTCAAATGAAGAAGTCGAATAGAAAATTGATGATTATTTTGGAAAAGTCGACACAATTGTACTTTCCGAAAGATTGCATAATGTTAGGGGACCGGATTTTTTACCTGGAGGTCTAGAAAAATGTTGGGACTGCAAAACTTGGACCTGGATTTTTGGACTTTGGCATTTTTGGGTGAGGTACAAACACAAAGACAAAGGGTGAGGGGGTTAATAAATTTTTTTTTACCGGGGGTCCAAAAAAATTTTGAGTCTCCAGACGCAAATCGGTCCAAATCTAAGGATCGGCCCTTACGTAGTTGGGTCGGTCTTATTAACGAGGTGTAAAGCCGGAATAGTATACAAGTATTTGGATTAGGGCCTCATAGAACCTAGCGGGTTTGGCAACAAATGCCCAGTAACCACTGCGGCCACAAATGGGCCTCATGCTCTACCATAGAGTCTCCGGGAAGTCCCTAGAGAGAATCGCTCCTTATTTCCTATTTTATTTAGGTGTTGGTTCCAGTTAAATTGAATCCAATTAGAATTGAGGGTAACGCTCAAGTATTTAGATAATATAACGCCAAAATCACTAAACAGAAATTGACTAGAATAAGCGTACAATTTACCTCCCGGTTGACTTTTATACAGAAAAAATTGCTTGTAGGATGGAACGACGATATACGACTGTATGGTCTTTATGGCAACCGATAACAAGACTGGACTATTGTTTTATTTTACGGGCGATAAATATACCAAGAAAAGGGTGCTTTTTAAGAAATTATTATAAATTAAGGTGGATCGTGGTTGAACGGAATTATTAAAATTAATTTTCTAAAATCAAACACACTTACGAATAAAAAATAAAACAAATTAAATACAAAACAATTTATTTATTAAATAAAATTCTGTAGAAATTATAAAGTTATGACTTCTCGTTCTCATTTCGTTATGTTTCCATTTTCCCCATTCACATTTCATATAATTGAGTTATGTTGTCTGCCAATGTCTGAACTCAACTCTCATTTCTATTTATCTTCATTTAATAAGACTTTAAATAAATTATTGATATTAAAATGGCTTTATGAGAATTATAAGTGTAAAATATGTGACATCCGAACAGTCAATCCACCATTTATACGATTTTGAGATCATTTGATGTTGATTATTATCGTATATGGAACACTGACTATCACAATTTGATTATCTTGTCAGACAGAAATGTTTAAATTTTATGTTAATAATTTATTTAACATTTTCAACTGGTTTTTTGTTAGAGGGATTGATAGAATTCGCTAATCTTTATGAGAATACCATGGAAAACTTGTCTATTTTCATATCGTTTTTTTTTCTGAATTTTATTACGATAATGATACCCCATTAAAATGTAATTGTAATAAAGTACAAAATTATACGCACAACTCACACATGGTAATAAGAAAAAAATGGAAATAAAAGTATTTAGCATAAAATCTTGTTCCTGTGGCGTAACATTTTTTGTCATTTTTTTCCCTATAAATTTCATGTTTTTATGATAAACTACTGGGTGCGGTTGTCTTCTCTTTCTTGTGGAACTACAAGAAATTTCTTACTAAATGGATATCACCTCTATCAGCTCAATAGGTGGTTAGGAATGTTAAAATTATGTTAAAAAAAAACTATCATTTTTCCATCAGAAAATAGTCATTTAATTTCTATTTTTAGAGTCTGACTATAGGAAAAAAATCGGAAACCCATCAATATAATTTACAAGTCATCAAAAATATTTTTTTTCCCACTCGTACTTACCAACCAAACCGCACGCAAATTTATAAAAATATATTTTCGCAATAAATTGCTGTTTTATTAGGAAAACAACAATTCCGACATCGAAATGGCATTATGAAGAATTCAATGTCAAAATCGTCAGATGTGAAAGTTTTAATTAAAAATAAGCCGGGGATTTATTGTTTTTATTATTATTTACTGTATAACAACTCTTGTATTTTGATTATTTTTTGAAATGGGAAATGGGAAATGGAAAAAAAATAGATAATTATTTTTAAGATTTCGATGTTCATTTAGATTCCCTCCACCCTTACTGATATAAATCACCTAATTTACAAACATCATCGTCCGTTAAATGGATTGTCAATGTCTAAATGGATTAAATTTCGGTCATGAAGTGCTTTTAAAGCCTGTAAATAATTAATTTTTATTAAAATGGGACTTACAATGAGTTGGTGTGGGCTATCATGGGATAACAAATCGTCTAAAAATTCTCAACCCCAAAATTGGGAGTTATAAACCAAATCCAAGACCAAGCCCCAAATAATAATGTCGCCAATTACCGAAATTGTCGAAAAAAAATCAGGGAACAGTCCAAAAAAGTCAAGAAAATATCTGCAAAAAAGAAGTCGCGAAAAGTTTAAGAAAAGTCGGCAAAAGTCGACTAGAAAGTCGATGAAATTTGAAATTAATTCCGGAAAATTATAAGTAGGCGAGAGGAAAGGTAGAAAAGTTGGAAAAAGCCGGACCACAATGCCGGAAAATTATTTGGGGAAGTAGGGAAAATTATTAAGAACAAAATGAGAAATAAAAGAAGTGAAGATGCCGCGAAAAGTCGGAAGAGAGTGGGGGAAAGTGAGCAAAATGAAATAGGCGGGAATAGCCGAGAATAGTTCGTCAGTAGGAGGAAGTAGACAAAAAAAAGGATGCAAGTTTTCGGAAAAAGTCGAGAGAAAAGCAGAGAAAAATCGATCCTGAATTTTTGGAGTTTTCTTATTCCTAACTTTTTTCCATTTCCTGACTGCCCTGACTGCTTTCTAAAATTTTTCAGATTTTTCTAAACTTTACTCGACTTTCTTGACATTTTCTGACGAAAAAAGAGAGAAATATCGAGGAATAACCATGGATGGAAATGAGAAGTCCAATTAAGCCTAGAATCAAGTATCACCCCGAGTAACAGTTTTCTTTCTGTATCACCTCTCCTAAGAGCTTTTCGTTCAAAAGCTTTATAAAGACTTAAAGCAATTTTTTACGTTCTAAAATATTTTTTCTATCCAGATAACGAGATTTCAAATTTTTTATCCAGATAACGAGATCCTTCCCAAGGAAGAGCTTAAAAATCTCGAAAGCTCATTGAAAGATTAGAATTAAAATATCTTTTTAAATAATTTGGAATCGAATTTTTTTCCCATTCATTTAATTTAAATGAAATATGAAATTTTCGCAGAAAGCTCATCCAAACGATTAAAAGCGCAACGAAAGCTCTAAGTTTCAAACTTAATTTTTCGCGTCTAAAAAAAGATTTTCTTTTCAGTTAACGGCCCAATAACGAAATTTTAACTTTTCCTGTAATAAAGCTTTAAAAATCTTGGAAGCTCATTGAAAGCTTCAAATTAAAATGTCATTTTATATAATTTGAAATCTAAATTTCATTCAATACATTCAATTTAGATAAAATTAGAAATTTCTCGCTAAAAAACTTGCTCAATATACCGAAAGCTCAAAGAAGCTTTAAGTTTCGAACTCAATTTAAAATCCATTTTCTATCCAGATTTTGGCCTTTTCATGAAATTTAAAATTTTCCCCCAAAAAACATACATCAAAAATTACGAAAGCTCGAAATCTCTTTTTACGAACGAAAGCTTCCGATTTTATTTAGATTTAGATTTAGATGTAAAGCAGAGGCGAGTAAAAGGTCCATTTCATTCCATTACTGGTTTTTATGACTATAATTTCTTCCCAATTTTAGAATATTAACGACCGATAATAAATCGGGCGCCAGCCAGGCAACTCATCAAACGGCTTTATCAGCAGATAAAGCAACAATTAATTTAACAATTTGTGATGTACTGATAATGAGTTAATCAGACAATTATTTTGTTTAATTCTATTTATACAAAATATTTATTTTATAATAAATGGATGAAACCCGTTAAGGTTATCAGATTATCATTTATTATTATAAAATAATTGTAATAATAATTTTAAAAATAATCATCGCTTACGCAATACGCAACGAAATAATAAATAAATTTTTTTAAAGAAAAGTCATTAAATCATTAGATCATTGACTCAAGAAAACTGCACGATTTAGTAATAAATTAATTTGTTTTAAAAATTTATTTTCGATTGCAAGGAATATAAATCGTGAAATATTTGAGATAACATCCAAAATATCCAAAATAAATTAAAAAAATAAAAATAAAACTAAAAATTACAAATTTCTTGTTAATTAAAAATACCAATAAATTAAAATAAATGTATAAAATTAAATAATATTTTATATTAAATTTGGTTGAGAGACAGTCACCGAGTCGCCGGTATAATTTAAAATGAAAGAAAAAGTGGACGTGTCCATTTTAAGAAGGCATCCGATTTTTGGACAAATTCGTCAGTCATTTTTGGGCAAAATAAAATTTAATATCGATTTTTGAAATAAACCGACCGAGAAATATCAACGACTTTTCAACAAGAAATTCAATAACGGATTTACTCCGCCAAATATTACGCTACCATCTTCTTTGACCAAAATGTTTAAATAAATTTTTTATTATAAAAAAATCGCTCGATTTGGTTGAAGGTCGTTTTCTTGAACATTTGATGAATTTAACTAAAAACTAACTTCAAGATTTCGAAGTTAAAAATTCTCTGAGCAAGTTATGATTTTTTTTAAAATTCATGATTTTCATTGAAATTCTTCAATTCTTCAATTTTCTTGCCCTTTCTTGATCAAATTTTTAAATACAATTATTTTTAAATTCGCTGGATGGGGTAGGCAATTCTTTCCTGATGAGGTAAACTTAAAAAACGAGTGACGTACGGTCAACATCTCTATAAAGTGTGCAGAATTTTTTGTAAAAAATGTAAAGACGCACAAAGTTGTTTTGACAGTTAGGTTAAAATACAACAATTAAATATTTTGGAAAAGTTGAAATTTATCTATGAAAATTCAAAAATTCGTCAAAAATTTGAATATCGGCATCGCGGAATTCTCGATGATTTTCTTCGGATCCAAGAAAATGTAATGATGTAGAAAGTTTACAAATTAGCTGAGGAAAAATACAAAAATATCAAAACTAAACTTTTCGTACAAAAGCTCTGCAAAAACTTAAAAGCTTCCAGAATGCCCTATTTTCCGAACCATATTTTTTACGTTTTAAAATGTATTTTCTATCCAAATAACGATTTTTTAACGAAATAAAAAATTTTCCCAAAAAAAGCTTCAAAAATCACGAAAGCTCTTTGAAAGCTTAAAACTAAGATATCATTTTATATAATTTGAAATCAAATTTTTATCCGATTCATTAAATTTGATTGAAGTATGAAATTTTCGCGGAAAGCTTGTCGCGCAAGGAAAGCTCTAAGGTTCTATATTAATTATTTACATGAAAAAATCTCTTTTTTATCTAGATAACGGTCCTTTAACGAAATATCAATTGTTTCCAAAGTAAAGCTTAAAAGTCTCGAAAGCTCATTGAAAGCTTAAAATTAAAATGCCATTTTTATATAATTTGGAATCGAATTCTTATCCAATTCATTAATTGTAAATAAATGAAATATGAATTTTTCGCTAAAAGCTTTCTCAGTTCATTGAGAGCTTAAAGAAAGCTTTAAGTTTCGAACTTAATTTTTTACGTTTTAAAGTCTATTTTCTATGCAGATAGTTATTTATGCAAAGTTTCAAGCCGATAGATGAATTAAAGAGAAAATAAAAACAAAAAGTTTGTACGGGTCATCTTACCAGTCAATGACCGCGAGCGGAAAAATGGTGAAAATTTAATGAAAAATGTATTTTTCTTTAATGTTAATAATGGAAACATATG
>JANTOP010012140.1:0-14988 GCA_027564815.1 Symmerus nobilis | reverse complement strand
AGAATCTAAAACTGGCGACAGATAAATATGTACACGGAATGTATATGTACTATATATTCATGATGGAGACTGTGTGGAAATAGTTTCACATGTTAATTTATTAACAGAATTATTGCTCGAATCTAGAGATTGCTCAGATTACCCATATGTAGGGTAGCAGTGCTTTCTAACTTTGTAGATACATAATTAGCAATTCTTCATGAGCACTATTTTGATTCTTTTCTATCCTTGTATTCATTGGGCCTAACGAGCTACAGGCAAAGACCATTTCATTAAGTTTAGAAAAAGTCGTATTTTATTATTAACACGCAAATTGAAACAGTTGTTGATGAGACGATATTGAAGTTAAATTGTTACGATGGAAGGAAATTCCCATACACCTCAGTTTTATTACAACGCATGACACACAGTTACGAAGAAAATCAAGTATCGGCAGATAGCCATCCGTGACGATTCTTCGTCACAGTTTTAGCCCCATACACTGAGGTGTTTTCACGATGGCTTATGATCACCAATGACCTATGAAAAATACGAAATATGTGGCCGTCTTAACTAACAATATACAAACAAACAAACAACTTAACTTAAAAATATATTTACTTTCGAGTTACAGTGAGATTCAAAGATAGGATAAAGATAGGACCTAATAACGAAGTGACAAGTATACGTCTTGCACCAAAGGGAATAATGGACACCAATTTCCATAGCTTGCGCAAAGTAAAATAAATTCGTTGACTCATTTTATTTAAATACTGGTTAAGGCGTTGCTTGTCATCATCCCAAGATTTCTTACCTTAGTAATTAAATGTATTAAATTTTTCAGAATTATAGGGGGAAAATTATCAGTCATTTCGCTTATAAATAAAAATATCTCGAGTCTTACCTAAATTAAGTGTGATTTGAACAAACGCATCTAGGAATCGACTGTAAATCAGAGTTATTACGTGAAACATAGCGACATCAAGAGAGTGGCAATACAGTTGTACGTCATCAGCATACAGATGCACATTACAGAGCCTCAGAATTCAGGACCAGTCACTCACAAATATGCAGAATAAATACGTAGACGGTCTTGTTTACGGTGAATTGCACAGAAAAAAGATATATGTACTCTTGCAGGAAATTTTGAGAGTTACCAAATTGATCTCTTGTACTTTTTTCGTAAAAGTAATCGCTAACAAGATATTCACGAAAAACACGAGCGGAAACGTTTTTCGTGACTTTTGACCCCTCGTGGAATTGTTAGCGGAACTCGGATTGATGGGGAACTTTAAGATCTTATTTAAAATCACAAAAAGATCGTTTCCGCCACTTATTTCATAGAAACGCCTTTTTTCACTATTTTTTCCTGGACTATATAGGAATACAGAAAATAAAGCTTAACAGTGTAGGGGTAGAACAACGTTTTACATTAATTAGAATAAAGAAAATCAAGAAATAAAGTAGTTAATAAGCAGCGAGAAATTTGCTACTTTACTACTTGTCGGCCATATCCAGAAAATAGAAAATAATTATTAACCGGAAAATAAAAAAATAAATAATTACTAACCGTTAAATTGATCAAATTCGATTGATACTTATTAGGAGTAAGCGATGATATAGGGAGGATAACTTCTTTTACGATTGGCTTATCATTACTTTTATCGCTTCTAATTTTACCTGAAATTTGAATGTAAAAAAAATTGGATATTTCATGTTTGATTGGTCGAACCTGATTTATTCATAATTTCGTTAAATTGTTGCGGCTTAAGGTTCCATTTTCCTTCACGATTTTCTGTTATCGAATCATCTGGCAAATTACTACATTTATCCATCGGATTGGGAACCGGAGTTTTAACTTTTTCAACTTCCTTTACATTGATATTTTTCTTAACGATCGGCTTTTCCTTCGGATTATCGAAATTTCCCTGTTTATTATTCGGAACCGATAAGTCGATCAAATTATTTTGATATTTATTAGGATTTAGCGATGATGTAGGAGGGATAACTTCATTTACGTTTGGCTCATCAGTACTTATATCGCTTCTGATTTTACCTGAAATTTTGAATGTTACAAAAATTGGAAATTTATATATTAGATTGTTTGAACCTGGCTCATTCATTATTTTGTTAAATTTTTTCTTTTGACCCTTCCATTTTCCCTTTTGATTTTCTGGTACCAAATCATCTGGCAAATCGTTGCGTTCATCCCCAAATTTTCGATCTGGAGTATTAGCTCTTTCACTTTCTATTGGACCGGTATTTTCGTTACCGACTGGCCTTTCTTTATTCCATTTATTATGAAAATTGTACTGCCGATTATACGGACGATTTCGATATCGAAAATCGTTCGTTCTAGATTGATATTTATTAGGATTAGGTGATGCGATTGGGGGAATACCTTCTGTTGTATTTGGCTCATTACTTTCAACGATACTGATGTTATCTGAAATTCTAATATTAAAATTGGAAATCCATATATTTTATTACCTAAACCTGGTTTATTCACAACTTCGTTAAATTGTTGTGATTTACTGTTCCAGTTTCCTCTTCTACTTTCGTGTCTTGATTTGCCCACTTCCGGTTTCGTTGGAACATTCATCGATTCCGATTGTGTTACATTCAAATTGTTTGAATCAATTCGAGATCCTGACGATGTAATCTCTCGAGAAATATTAGAACTAACCGATGAGTCTCGAGATCTCGTACTTGATCGTTGAACGGTTGGGCTTGCCATCAATTCATTTATCTTTTCAATTACTAAATTTAACTGATCTCCGATATCCGAATTAACGACATTTACATTTCTTTTGTAATCGCTCAGGAGTGTTACAAAATATTTGATGTCGCCGACGAATGTTTCCGTCTACAACAAATAAAAATTTGAGTTATCTCTTGGTACGTTTAATCGAAAAGAGGCTATAGCAAGCGAACGAGACGGGCTAACGATTTCTATAATTTAACAATAATATCAAACCTGAAATGAAATCAAATCGTGCAACGACATTGGTGCTACCTGTCCAGTACCTTGATTTGTATAGCGCATTCGATGTTGACTGGATGATGGAACGGACAGCATCCCCTGCATGTACTGATGAGGATATGACGCGGTTAAGTTTGGATTGAAATTACCGTGTTGCGGTGATTTCTGCTGGTATGTTGATGATGGGAAACGATTCATTGTCGGTCGTAGATAATATTTTTCTTTGTTGGATTGTTCTGATTTATAAACTTGAAAAACTGATTTTAACTTTAAATCATTGGAAAGTTACCCACCGTTCTCTAAAATATTACTTTACAACTGCATAAGCCTTATATTACTTCCTTATCTAATCGATTAAATATTGGGAAACACAGATAACGAACTCATGTCAATGCCTTGGTGGTGCCTGATGTTAAACAGAGCTGTAAACCCAAAAACATAAATACGACAGCGTTCAGACCGGAGATGAAAATGTTGCTATGCTAATTTCGAAAAATCCATAAATAATTCGGTTTAATTAATTTTAAATTTCTTGCCAAAACTTCACAAAATTTTGCATCTAAATCAAATATTCACTTTTCCAATTTCAACTTATGCAATGACGCTGAAGTAAAACGCGGCTAGTGGCTAGGTAGGCAATTTCTTTGTGATTCATGCTAACTATGAAAAAGGCTACTGTAACCATTTGGAGTTCAGAGGCGTAAAAATTAAATTTAGTTTATTTCAATGAAAGCAATATTCGACATTTTTTCGACATTTCGCTCTAGTTTTGTATCGACTAGGTTCAAGTCGAGAAGGAGCATCACACGGAAAAATTGCAGCTCTATTTGGGATTGGAGATGGTGGCGCCATCAGGATAGAAACAGTTCAATACAACAAATTGTTCTCCGGAGACTAACTCGTCATGTAATTTGCAGAAACAGCTGTAGTCAGTAAAATATTTAACTAAAAAATTTAGCGGTGTCAGAATCGAGCATTGTTTCGGATTATTGAGAGAAAAGTTCCATTCCCTGAAAAACTTGAAACTTAAAATTTTCAATACTGAAAGTCACAAAAAAGCATAGTGTAGTGTATAACTGGGTGCTATATAATACACAACATTATTTTACCTTTTGGGATAAGGATGATTTCTCTTAATTTCAAACTGGTCTAATGAAATTATTGATGAAGCTGAACTTAGCGACGATGTCAACTCTACTGATAAAATTGAAGAATTAAAAAGAAGGGCACTGAATAATCTAACGGTATGGAACGAGATTTAATAGGTGAGTTGTCAGGAGCCGGGAGGGGTTGCAGGGATGGGTAGTCGCCGGTGATAGTCGGTGTTAACGCACTTGGGAAGTGAGCAGCCAACCAGTCAGGACTTAATAATAAATAACTAAACGGTATATCACAAGTTAATAAACTAAAGATCTAATGTCTCGGAAATACTTCACTTTCAGGATTAGGAGGAGGTAATTGATTACAACTATTTGTATTTATGTAAACGAGAATTAATATCGCTGGTCATCGTATTTATTTAGGTTAGTTTCTTGGCCGATAATTCTAATTTAACCTTGTCCATTTTAAATTTATATTCGTATTGCAGTTTAATTTTTTCTACACGTTAATTACTCTCAATTTCTCTCAACATGCATTCTTGACGATTTTTGTCCGTGTGGATTCGAAATTAATATTGTTGAACTGTAGTTCTTTCTTGAATTCGAATTTTTCCTTGTGTTCTGTTATTTCTGAATAATAAGTGAGTGAAGAGCGAATACCTTTATTACAGTAATTTTGTGAAAACTTAATGAAAATATTTCTAAAAAATCAACTAAATTAATAAAAGGCCAATAAAGTAATAAAGGCCCTCCCTCTACCACCATGAGAGCTGGAACGACCAACGGGCGGTAGGGACCAGTGGTATAAGTATGTTCGTATCGTGTCAAGTCGATTAAAAATCCATAGCAAACCTACCAGTGTATGAATTTTGATCGATTCAACTTCCAATAGCCGTCTGAGTAGATGGCGAGAGCAGTTGACGGATATTTTACAAGCTTTAGTCTGTACTCACCTTCATAGCTTATAACAGGAGTAACACTTAAAAAACGCCAACAATTAATCATTTCCCAAACAAATCCAAACTGCAAATAAACAAAACGAAACAAAAGTGAAAATTTCGTTAATCCAAAGTACAAATTTTTGTTCTATTTAAGTGTGGGAAAATAAAATAATTTCATTCCAAAGGACGAGTAACAACATATCATAAACTCAACGAATCTCCCGAAGGAAACTTCTATCGTAAACCGTATGGTAACTATATAGAAAGAAAAATATGTCTGACTGAGCCTGAGGGCAAAGGATATGAATAATGAAAATTAGGGAAGAAAATAACTCCATAATCAATCAGATTTTTTCTCATAGGGTCGTCGAGGTCCAAAGGTTACTTTTCCAATAAAAATAATATGAATCAGTACAATCGGAATGCGATGCTACCTGGAAATGGGCAACCAAACGGATATTATAATTCGACGCCCCCACAGACGAATATGTACGGAAACTCTTCAAATATAATGCAACAGCAACAACAACAACAATACAATCAATACAATCAATACCAATTGAATAACATGATGTCCTTAATGAATTTAATGGGTCAAAACAATCCGTATATGAACCAATCACTTTATCGGGGTAATGGGTTCCCGCCAACATTTCCAGCTTTTGCAAATATGCCATATCAAACATCATCACCGGGATTAAATCAAAATCCTCAAACATCGAATCGTGTTCCAAATCCAGGCATCGAGTCATCGTTGGATAGTTTAATATCACGGCAGGTACATAATATTATATAGACAGGTTTTTTTCAGATTATTTATATAACATTTTTAGACCCAACAGTTCTTAGCTGATCTATCGAAATTTATATCAATTTTAAAATGTTACAAGCGAGACGTTAACATTGTCAGTCCGGTTACGATTAAATTGTTAGGGGAAGTCGTTGAAAATGTACACGATGTGTTGACCGCACCGAACATTATGTTTAGAAAATCTGATCAAACAACTGTAATTTAAAATTTTTTTTTGCTTATCAATTTTAATCGGACTCATTTTTAGGTTGAAATCCCATCAACGCTCGTTGAATATTTCAAAAAAACACAAGAAACCAAAGATCCAATTCCGGACCCGAAAGAAGATTTAAAAGACTTATTTACAATTCGTTTACCGACCATTGGATTTCGGGAAGTGGTAACCGAACCACTAATTGAATTATCATCGGATGAGGATGTAGCCCCATCCTCAAATATTACGATTGTTGAACAATCGATCGATTATCCAACCATATTCGGTTCATCGCTTAATCAGCTTATCGAAATTGATAATGAGGAGAAGAAAAGACATAATGATGAGATTGAAGGGGCGATCGGTGGTACTGAAAACGTCGAGATTGAAGAAGTAGACGGTGGTACTATAAACATTGCGGCTGTAGGGGCGGTTGGTGGTATTGTAGACGTTGAAACTGAAGGGGCGGTCGGTGGCATTGTAAATATTGAAATTGAAGAAACCGTCCTTACTACTAACGATATGGATATCGATGTAAACCTGTTTGATTCGGCAAACAACATTAAACCGGAGCGAAATGAAATGATCGAAGAAATTGAAAATGATTCGTCTTCCGAAGATTATTCCGGTGGTGATAAAGAAACGGAATTGACTACAGAGGTGAAGATTCCTATTACTAATTCCACGAATTAGATTAATTTGTTATTTTTTGAGATTTTTATTAATATTATTTACCAATATTATTTTTGTATAAATCAATTTTTGGGATCAGCGTCTGCTGAATTTTGCGGTTCAACATATCACGCGATTCCAAATAAATCCATCGAATATACTCAAATAAATCATTAAAAACAGATGATTATAGAATATATTTAGGGGTGAGCAATTTTTAGGATTTTTTCCGGCTATCGAAAGTACTACTTATAGTGGTTTTCTTTCATTTTGAGAAAATAAAATCCAGAAAAATCAGAGATCGTAGGGGATTGGAAAAAAAATGTTCCATAGTTTGGGATAGGGAATTTTTGGATTTATTTCTGACCACCGCAACTACTACTAGTAGTGGTTTTCTTCCATCTTGGCCAATAAAACCCAGTAATAATCAGGAGAGGTCGTAGGGGATTGCGAAAGAAAATTTATTCCATTGTTTGTGGTGAGCAATTTTAGGATTTATTTGGATTTTTTATGGCTACCGGAAATACTACTTGTGGTGGTTTTTATCCATTTTGACAATAAACATTTTGGCCAATAAAATCCAGGTAAAATTAAGAGAGGTCGTAGGGGATTGGGGAATAGTCAGTGCTGAGAAACCGCAAGGTAGTAATGCGGGATATTAAAAGTCACTAGGAACTAATAGGTTTTGCGCGATTGGAATAATCAACGTCACGACTTGAGGATTTTCAACACAGAACATGTCCAACTTAGCACAGGGCGTATTGGTGGGGGTGCGGTGCAGTGGCGTGCATTCAACGTCTCCATAAGATGTGCAGAATATTTGTGCAGATTTCTTCGGCCGGAAGTTAGGTAAAAATACAAAAATTAAATATTTCGGAATAGTTGAAATTTATCTATAAGAAAAATAAAAAATTCGTAAGAAATTATCAAGAAATTTGAATATCGAACATCGCAAAATTTGATCCGAATTTCCCAATTATTTTCTTCGGATCCAAACAATGTAATGATTCAGGAAGCTTCTAAATTAGTTGAGGAAAAATACAAAAATATCAAAACTAAACATTTCATTCAAAAGCTCCCAGATCCCAGCTTAATTTTCAACACCTTAATTTTTACGTTGCAAAATCTATTTTCTATCCAAACAACGATCCATTAACGAAATTTAAATATTCGTCAAAATAAAGCTTGTAAAACCTCAAAGCTCATTGAAAGCTAAAATAAATTGTTATTAAATAATTTGGAATCTAAAAGCACAACGAAAGTTTTAAGTTTCGAATTTAATTTTTAACGTTTAAAAATCTATTTTCTATCCAAATATGATACTTTAACAAAATTTCAAATTTTCTCAAAAAAAAAAAAAATGCTTCACAAATTTCGAAAGCTCATTCAAAGATATTGAATACAATAATTTGAGTTAGAAATTTGCAGCAATAAAAATTGGTTACGACTTTGTTGATATTTCAAGTGTGCTCCGCACCTTCTGCGTATTAGCCTGCACGCCACTGGTGCGATGCGATATTGTCCAATGGCACCGACTCGGTCGACTAAACAAACGAGTCTCGGCCTCGGACTAAATAGTCGACCGTGCAGTTGGTCGTCCACTGCAACCAGATTTTCATTCGAATCTTTAACACTTCACGATTACATTTTTTATCCGCAGAATATGTAAATAAATAAAAATGAATGGTTTGTTCCATGTCGGCCGACTAATCCCATATGAATGTGACAGTCCGTTAGTCGGTCGAGTTACGGCTTAATAGGGCCGACTAGGTCGTACGTAATAGACGCACACCATTGGTTTCTTGTGGGCTACTACTAGTCAGCCGTGTACGGTTCCAATGGACGACCAGCCTAATGAAATTCATTACGAAGCTAAGGTGTTGGTGATGATATTTAAAATGTAGGAAATAGAAAATAATGGGATTTAAAATGGGGATGCATATTGTAGTCTAGTTTCTAGTGTAGCAACAAAGTTACTGGTTTATTTATATTTCATTTATCTTACAGAATTCAATTTCATTTTACGCAACCTGTCACCAGCTTCGAAATCCATCAAATTACGATCAAATTCTTAAGCACTTGTCAAACCAAGCATTGGTAGTGTATCCCGGCCATACAATAACCCTATTCGGTTCACGTATGTACGGTATGGCCTCGAAACAGTCAAATTTAGATATGTACGTCACCTTTCCACAGCCCCATGAACAATTTAAAGTAATTCGTACTCAGCTCACAAACCGATTGCGACGTGGCATGTTTCGGGTCATTAAGCCGTCATGGGGGAATGATAGAAGTCCATACATTAGGGTGGTGCACCAACCAAGTCAGATTGTGTGCGCAATTTATTTCCCTAATGATACGTACGTTAAGGCTACAGAGTGTATTAAGTATATTTTTCAATTACAACCGATTGGTAAATTGCATTTACTTGAAAGTTAACCATTTTTTATTTAAAAAAATAAGTTTCTTTTCTGTAGCACATTTTATCGCAATCGAAATTCGTCAATGGGCTTCGAAAACGAATATGTTACAACATTTTAAGGTTTACACATTAACGATACTTGTAATTTTCTATCTACAATCGATAAATTTGTTACCACCGATCGATGCGCTTAATTCGAATAAGAAGCCAATTGAAATGGACGGTTATATTCCCATTACTTTTAAGCCACTCGAATTTCGTATCCCTCTACCAGAACCAAGCGTTACAAATATAAAATTTCATGTATTAGAATTTTTCCGTTATTATCGAGATTTTGATTATGAAAATTTCATTATATGCCCGTTGGTTGGGAAACCAATGGCACGATATAATTTATTTAATGAATTGAATGAGGGTAACGGTCTTAAAAGGTAACGGTTTTCTCTTAAATAAGAAAAAACATTTATTTTCATTTATTTCATTTTAGATTGTACCACTATCTGGAGAAAAAGAAGGTTAGACAGAGAAATTTACAAGTAGCGTTATTTGATATTGATCGGCAAATGGGCATACAGTGTCCATTTGATTTATTTAGTAATTTGGGCGGGAAAACTGGTACATTGCATCGATTTTTGAATGAATGTTCAAAAATGATTGAGAATTTATCGGTAAATTGATGTTATTGATTGAGTATTTGGGGGGTAAATTGATGTTATTGATTGAATAATTTGATGGTAAATTGTTGTTATTGATTGAATAATTTGAAGGTACAAATATTTGTATACTTGTCGTTTCCTATTTATCGGTGAGACAAAAATTGTTTATAAATGTTGTATTACGATTTGTAATCATTTGATTTAATTCTTTATAATGTATGGAAATCCCCACAGATCTCACAGATCTTAGTTAAAAATATTTAGAACGAACCTATGTCTCTATGTCCCGCTGTACGGTTGCGAAACTTAGAATGTTACCTCTGAGCTCTGAATTCAATTCGTTAAAACGTGCTTTAGACGAATTTATAAAATTTTTTGCTTTAACACTTTAACACATAATACACGTTGAGGATCCATTCTGCAGTGCAAGTTCGCCCCGTGCAAGTCGATATCACCTTCTAAAGCAAGGATCGGCAACCTATGACCCCCGGGCCACCAAGTGACCCATTTGATAATTTGAGTGACCCTTAAGATCTGAAAAGAAAGTGTAATATATGAACAGGCAAGAATTAAAATTGACCTGACACCAATTATATAATACTCTATAGAACAACCTAATTACTTTTTTTCAATTTTATTGTTATTGTTTTTTTTATTTATGTAAAATTCTATAGAACCGAGTCTTTTCAGTATCCACTTCAGTGACGTGCAATATAACGCATCTGAAATATCAACAAAATCGTAACCAATTTTTATTGCTGCAAATTTCTATTTTATTTAATAACTTTGAATGAGCTTTCGAAATTTTTGAAGCATTATTTTTTGGGAAAATTTGAAATTTTGTTAAAGGATCGTATCTGGATAACAAATAGCTTTATAAACGTTAAGAATTAAATTCGAAACTTAAAACTTTCTTTGCGGTTTTAATAGTTCGGATAATCTTTCTGCCAAAATTCCATATTTTATTTAAATTTAATGAATCGGATAAAAATTCGATTCCAAATTATTTAAATAACATTTTAATTTTAAGCTTTCAACGAGCTTTCGAGGTTTTAAAAGCTTTATTTTGGAAAAAATTCAAATTTCGTTAAAGGATCGTTGTTTGGATAGAAAATAGATTTTAAAACATAAGGAATTAAGTTCGGAAAATTAACATTTCTGGAAGCTTTTAAGTTTTAACAAACCTTTTGTACGAAAAGTTTAGTTTTGATATTTTTGTATTTTTCCTCAACTAATATAGAAGCTTCCTGCATCATTACATTTTTTGGATCCGATGAAAATAATTGAGAAATTCGGATCAAATATTGTGATGTCCGATATTCAAATTTCTCGGTACGAGCCCTTACGAATTTTTGATTTTTCTAGATAAATTTCAACTTTTCAGAAATATTTAATTTTTGTATTTTGACCTAACTGTCAAAGAAACTTTCTGCGTTTCTACATTTTTTCCGGCCGAAGAAATCTGCATACAAATTCTGCACATTTTATGAGACGTTGACCGCACGCCAATGCTTGACTTTAATAATTTTATCCCGTATTTAAGCAGGGAACGATATGGGGGGCATCATATTCACCAAAAAAAGGCGGTTTTAAAAATGAAAATACCATTGACTCGAAACGTCTTCTTAATACTCACATTTTGGTTGGTTTTCTAACCGCATCCTAAAAAGGTTGTCGACCCTTGTTCTAAAGCCATGTTCAGACTCTTTAGCATAGTTCAGCAGTTTATTCAGGTTACATTTCCCGAACGTCCGATTTCGCAAAACACGAAGTGACGAGTACGTGCATATGAAATGAATAGGAGTTTCTTCATCGTTCCTGGGAATCCCATTTTTTGCCATTGTTTACCTAAAAAATGTTCAGTTAATAGATTTACGATTAAGCTTGGATTAAATTACCCTATAGGACGTCGTGACGAAATTCTAGGATTTAGATGTAGGTCGGCCAATGAGGATTTTTGTCTGACAACCTGCAATCTCGTTCCAACCTTTCCAGAGGAGGCTCGCCGCATTTTTCGATTTAATTTTCCATATCGGAGTGTTGGAGCCAAATACTCGGTTCGAGTCCTACTAGTTGTAATTTACTTGCTGACTTATCCAATTAAGTATCACCAATTAAGTATCACTTAACATGAACTGTAAATACGGTTGAGTAGGTGATGTCCATTATGTACCGTTCTGCTTTTTGTACAAATACCAACTAACGCTTTTAGAGCTGCTTTAATGTCAGAACGTATAATTAAATAACAGTGCCTTACATTTTTATTAAAAACATCTTCTGCAACCGTTGCTATGGCTTCAACGTCAAGTTGAAAGATTGATGGTAAGGTAAGGCAAGATTAATAATCAGATTTTGGCTAAAAGCACCAATTCCTGAACAATTACAAGTTTTAGAGCCATCTGGGTAGCTTTTCGAAGAATTTTCCAAAATATCGTTATTTGTTTCGCCTCTAATACAGATAGTGTCAACCTTCTATCAAAGAAGTTAGGTAGCATGTTCTGTAGAAGTTCTATCATGTGGCATAAGTAGCTCATTAGTGCGTATTTCCTATTCGAGAATATTACTATGCCCGAATCTACACCGAATCTTTTTATAATCCTAAATTTCTTAATCTTAGAGTTGAATATAAGCCTCAGCTTTTACTAAATTGATACTCAAAGAGCCTAATATTTGGACATACGCTTACTCCCTTTGTGTAGATTTGAGTTTTACTCTTGTCGAAGTTTATTTATCGAACTTTAAAAATTAACCTTTGCCTATAAATGCTAAAACTCTTGATTACTCAAGTTCAATTTTACGACTTTCCTAGTAAAAAATCCTAAAATGTTATAACAAGCCATTCCTGTAACAAATTCTACCAGTAGTGGATCACGCAATGGTTATTGACTTTTCATCTTCCAAGATCAGCAAGAGAAATCAAATAAGGAAAAAAAATTGATATATTGCCATTCTATAATCCATGATTTTAAACAGCTTATTTTTTGGAAAAATAATCATGCAGTATTTTGGGCATCATTCATCGACTTTAATTTCTCCGAACAGGCTGCCAAAAATTTACGTAACATCTCTGAAGTATAGCCAAATAGACTCAACAAATCAACAGGACATTGGATTACCATTGCCATTTGAAGTAATTCATTGGTTCGGTATTCTATTCTCACGTTTGGAAGGTTTCTGTATTCAGCCAACCTATAGGGAGGAATATACAATTTTTTAAGTAATTATTAATTAAATGAAATAATCTAACCTCTTAAGACCGTCACCCATATTAGTACATTTGAATAGACGAGTTTTTAGAATTGGTTTACCGACCAATGGACATATAACCATTTTTGAATAGTTAAATTTTAAATAAAATCTCAGAAATCCAACAAAATATTCGGAGATGATTGGTTTATTAATCAGACATTTGGTAATACCGATATTAACTGATTTCCAGTTGGTTATAAAATACCCACCCGCTTGGACCGGGGTAAGTCGTTTTGAATTAAGGTCATCTATCGGTGGCAATATGCCAAGTGATTGTAAATAGAAAATTATCAGTAACATCAATGCGTAAGTGCTAAAGGTTTCTAAATTTGGAACATTCATAGTCCACTGTTTAATGACAGCTCCTAATGATCGAACTGGAAAGTGGATCAAATGAATAATAAATCAAAATAGATTAAAAGTTTGTAGCTTACCAAACGGTTCTCCAGCGAATATATTCTTTAATAAATTCATCTGTTGTAGAAACATAGCACCACAGCCCATGAATATTTTACATTCTTTATCGGTTTGTTTATGACGAACAATTATATGTGTTGCTCTCGGATTTGGATCTCGAAAGTACTTCACTATCGTGAACGCATTTTTATTTTTGAATTCTTCACCAACTCTTTTATATAGTTGTCGTAATTTTCGATCGAAAGCCGGTTCACCAAGTATACAAAAATCAAATGAGCTTGTTGGATTACACAGACCGTAAGCGATCGATCCAATTTTTTTAACCGTAGCCCGTTGGTCGATATTTTGCAGTACATCATTTATGTGTTGTCTTATATAATTCGAGACAGAATCTGACATTAAAATTTCAGCTTCTTTTATAAAATTCTTGAAACTCAGCTCCTCGGAACTCCTTTTTTTAACTTCATGATCATTAGAGGTCGTACTTGTGCCAATACATTCAACCGAACTAAATGGATGAACCGACATTTTCTCCTGGGAATCGAATGAAATACTATCGGTTGTGTTTACCGGTAGTTTATTATTGTTGATAGAACTTCTTTCTTTTACTTCTAGCTCTTTAACCGAACCAGCTGATCTATCATTAGATGTCGTACTTGTGCCAATACATTCAACCATAATTAATGGATGAAGCGAAATTTTCTTTTGCACAGCGAATGGAATACTATCGGTTGTTTTTACCGGTAGTTTATTATTCTTGATAGAACTCCTCTCTATTACTTCTAGCTCTTTAACCGAACCAGCTGCTTTATCATTAGAGGTGGTACTTGTACCAATGCAATGAACCAAACCAACCGGATGTACCGAAACCTTCTTCTGGGGATCGAATGGAATACTAACGGGCGTTTTTACCGGTTCTTTATTATTGTTGCTAGAGATTTGCTCTGAAATTGTACATTTTTAATTAATTTCATTTGTATGAAATTATATTCTACAAACCTGGCTTACTGACCATATTATAGGACATATCACGATTCTGAGGAACTTTTATATATCTTACACTGCTATCGGTCTAAAAAATCAGGAAATAAGTATAGAGCATGTAGCAGTGGCGTACAGTATAATTTGAAGAGGGCAATTGCTTTTTTCTTGCTGCAAATTACTAACTCAAATTATTCTATTAAATAACTTTAGATTGAATTATGAACGGGACGGAGAGGTGCTACAAAAACAATCTCGAAATCTGGCCAATGGTCCACTTATCTGGGGATTCTTCCGATCAGTTATAATACTTGAAGTCTTGTTTTTTAAGGTCGACGGGGAGGTATCGTAACGGGTAAAAGTTTATTTGCTTTGAAATTTATTTTCCGCCCTCATAATTTAAAATCACTTTAATTTAAGATTTTTTAATTTTTCTCCCATAATTAAATTTAAATGAAATTCGAAATTTTCGTTGAAAAGTTCGGGGGAAAATTGAAAGCTGGAATAATCTATATATATAAAAGAGAGTGGTGTTCGTGTGCACGGGCATAACTCATCAACGGTTTGTCCGATTTGCTTCAATT
>JANTOP010012129.1:0-14993 GCA_027564815.1 Symmerus nobilis | reverse complement strand
AAAATAACGCAAATATGGATAAAAAATGTGGATTGTGTTCAAACTAACAAATTTGTTACGTATAATGCTATATGGGTAAGCAAAGTTAACAATTCCTTGCGGTATTACACAACAAAAAGTTGTTTGCTTGAAATGATTGATATCGTTGAAAATTTGTCATTATTTAGCCGTATAGTATGAGTATGACATCATAAAACTTGTTAATAAAATCTATTAACACAACATTGGTAAGCTAAGGATATATTTGAAAACCCGAGAATAGGAGTCCTTTTCGAGGGAGCCAAAGAGCTCGGCGGAGCACACTTAACTGAACCTATATATCTTTGTCCAACGGAAACAGAATTTTTTTAAAAATTTATTATATACGTAAATGTAATTTCAAAACAAGTTTTACCTAAAGTAAATGTTAATTCGTTTATATCGGATTGAAATTGCTTCCAAATAGAACATATATATTCCCATCATATTTGCATAACCACCATTTAACAAATTAAATGTAATCGTAAACAGTATGACATATTTCAATTCAAATATCGATGAAATCATACAATTCGATATTATCATGGTGATAATTTGTAAAACTGTACAACATATTAAACATATTTGTAACCTTCTGTATTGTATATTATTCACCTCACCACTATTCCGTTCCAAAATTGATTTAGAAATTCGATCCGTTTCATGGAATATATTCAGCATATTCGTTAAAATATGTCGATTAAATTGACAGTATAAGATACTAAATATGTTAAATAGCAGTCCGACGATCATAGTGTTTCTGAACATCCAAACCATCATTACATCATATTGATTATCAAAACCTTGATCAATTGCTGTGTAGTGATTATAATATTGGCCCACAACAATTAGTCCAAAATGAAGAATGATATAAGATGAAAAAAGAATTAAGTCTATTGTTCGTAAGCCGGCCGTAGCCTTAATAAAATTATTATTTCGCCGGTCGTTACAATCGGTTGTTTGGCGAGCGGTAAAAATTAAATAGCCAAAAAGTCGGGTGTAGTGTTGTAAAGCGTTGAATGTGGTAAAAATTGTCCGTGTTTTTGATTTCGTTACTCCTTTGACTTGATTTTCCATAATAATTGTATTATTTAGCTAGAAATGGTAGAAATATGACTGGTAACACAAACAGTTTACTAAATCCTTTTAACTGGTAAACATAGATATTAACCAGATAAATAATTCAGGTCGTTTGCCATATAAAGCATGGTGCTTCAAAAGTGTTCTACCTAAAAGTCAGTCTTTTATCATTCACTAGCAAAGTAGGAGAGTATATAGCCATATACACGGTGGCGCAAAAATTCTTGTGCATTAGGGCACAAGATTAGTAGCCCTACAAGGGATGTCAATAAAGAATATTGCTGAAACGTTGAACGTCCATAGAAATACCGTAAGTAATTAGTTTAAACTTGCAGAAGGGGACACAAGAGATCAGGAGGTTCTGACACCTCAGGAGTTTCTCCTGACAGTTCAGGAGGAAGAAGGTTCTAATCTAACACCTAAAACTAAGGTAAAAATCCGGAAAATGGTTAAGAATTGCCAGGGTGGGGTACAAGAACGGTTGCTAGGAAGTCGAATATGTCAAACAAATTCCAAAATCAGGGAATGAAGGTATCGCGTAGAACAATTCAGCGATATAGAAAGAGTACCATTTGGTAAAACGTCCTACATTAGGCCCACCAAACCATTATTAAGCCAAAAAAATATTGATGATCGCATAAAATTTTGTGAAAGGCTTAAAAACGCTGGATATTGTGATAAAAACAGAAGAGGACAATCATTGCGGTCGCATGTAATTGTTCACAGATGAATCTCCAATTGAACTCTTTCCAAAAATGAACAAACAAAACAGCAAAATAAGAACAAGTAATCCAGAAAGTATAGAACCCTATCAGAATCCAAAGTTTTCTCTAAAAATTATGGTAGCTGGGGGAATAAGTTCATTAGGAAAATCAACATTAATGTAGTGGAATAAAAATCCTGATGCAAGATGGAGCACGAGCACAGACTGCAAGAGCGTCAATAAATGCAATAAATTAAATAAGCGTTTGTTTTTTTTCTACAGAACAAAAATCATGCACAATAACTTATGCGCCGCCGTGCATATTTATAAAATTGTTTACATGCCCACGCGACATAATTATCTCAAGATTGGGACATCAGTTTTCTGTCACGTTTCATCAGTCTCTAATAGTCAGTTTGCCGCAGGAATATGAAAATATTGTAGAGTGTCTCATGCAACATAGTTACAGTTTGTTAACAATTTAAATTAAAAAAAAATTACGGTACACGTCAAATTGCAGAGGCTATCTCGACTGCCACCCACACGAAATTTTAAAACTATAGTTATAATTTCCTTCTTTAATATAATCTAAATTTATATGCATTTATATGTTTCCTAACACTAATTGGTTCCCAGCACTGACTTTTGACAGATACCGAACAATATTGCCATACATTACTTTGGTATGTCAACCTAATTGTACAGGTTTCCTATGGCATGTATATCATTTTCATATGATTTGAAAATGATATTGAAAAATGCACTGAAAAATCGGCTACAAAAAAAATTTGAAAATTTTAATTTATTTTTTTTTAAAATATTTTTTTGTATGAACGCTCCCCTAGTATTTAGTATCAGCCGATAGTTATTTCCTTTCTCTATCCAAGATAAATGTAACACTTTCAAATTTCCTCTCCTCCCTTCCACTGGAGACAGTATTCTGAAAGATTCAATTTTAGTCCAAATGGCGTGAAAGGGTTAACTTTTTCCAAGTTTTTTAATTTTGTCCTGTACAGCAACTATCTACGCAACTTTCATAGAACAAAAGTTTTTTTGCTGCCGAACAAAATTTTCGGCAATCGGCGATCAAAGGCAAAAATGTCCCAATGGCGCGCGAAATCGCTTACTCCCTCCTTACCTTTTTTTGCATGAAAAAATCAACTTATTTATTAAGGGAGGTAGCGAAAAAATTCCAACGCCAATCGATTGCTGTGCGAATTGCAATTAATTGAGAAAATTTTTGGTTAACACTTTCTCTCCCGAACCAAAATTTTTTTCTGCCACCGTTAAAGGGTTAACCAAACTACATATTATGTTGCACATCATTGGACGCACAATCATGTATGCAACAACTTTGTAGTACACCATATTCTTATCAGACGCTTTTTTACTATTATAAACAGAACTCGAAATTTTTGTATGCAGCGCCACCTATCTTATATTTTTCTCTGGTGTATTTTTACATGTTGTATATGCGTCCGGAAGATTACTTTTTGATCGCACGGTAAATAAGGGAGCTAATATGGAAAAACCACTTCGGCATCGGAAAATTTCAAAGTCGATTTTCTCGAGAATATTAGAAAAGTGCGTCGTAATATTTTAGGAAATTCATATTCGAGCAAGGAACTTTACATAAATATAAATAAAAAAAATAAATAAATTCCGGCTACCGTGTGATCTCCTTGTTAGATGTAGCACTTCATCTAGTAGCATTGGCTGGGGATATGTCTCGAGTTTTTGGTAGGTTGGTTAGGAGTTCGTTAGGAGTTCCTGGATATGACACCTGATTGCAGAATATTTGATTTCGAAGCTAATTTATTATATTCCTGGCTGTAGGAATCCTATTTAAAGCTTCTTTCTGTTAATTACGAATTTACTAATTTTTAACGCCATTTTTACAATTTAACTTATTAAATAACTTATTTTATGTCATTACTTGAATACCCGTTTTTATTATTTTTTCTTGATTAACCGAATTTCTTGAACTCATAACTTTAAAAAAAAATTCTTCGGGTCCAGGAAAATCTAATAACGCAGAATTGTCCTCCAATAAATCAAATGAACAAATCAAATTCTCGAAATAAACAAAAAATCAACCCCCGATTTTTGGTAGGGGGGAAATATCGATTTTAAAACTGAAAACCTTTCGCAAAATCTTCGATTTTGCTTGTAATTAATAATTTAATTTTTGCAAAACTTTCTAATGGCGTAGAATTGTGCTCAAATAATCAAATAAATAAAATAAATTCTTAAAATTTTAAAAAAGTCAACCCTGGAATTTTGGAAAGGGGTGGCATATAGATTTTTGAAAAATGAGACGCTTTCGCAAAATCGCTTTCGATTTTGCTCATAATTAATTATTATATTTTGCAAGAATTTTTTTCGGGACATGGTTCTGATTGATTCATGGAATCTGATTATGCAAAATTGTTTTCAAATAACCAAATTAATAAATTAAATTCCCGGAATTTTTGAAAAATCGCCCCCCGAATTTTGGTAAGGGGCGAAATATCGATTTTAAAAATGAGAACCTTTCACAAAATCTATGATTTTGCTTATAATTAATAATTTAATTTTGCAAGAATCTGGAAAGGGAAACTCTAATTACGCGGAATTGTTCTCAAATAACCAAATTAATAAATTAAATTCTCAAAATTTTAGAGGAATCCACCCTTGAATTTTGGTGAGGGGTGATATGACGATTTTTAAGAAATGATAACTTCGCAAAATCTTAGATTTTGCTCATATTTAGCAATTGATTTTTCCAAGAATTTTCTTTGGGAGATGGAAAATCTATTTACGCAGAATTGTTCTAGAATAATCTAAAAAACAATTTAAATTCACGAAATTTGAAAAGGATCAACCCTTGAATTTTGGTGAGGCGTGAAATATAAATTTTTAGAACTGAGAATCTTACGCAATATCATCGATTTTGCTTCAAATTAATAATTGAATTTTCCAAGAATTTTCTTCGGGAGATGGAAAATCTAATGACGCAGAATTCTTCTCAAATAATCAAATAAATAAAATAAATTCTTAAAATTTTAAAAAAGTCAACCCCCGAATTTTGGTAATGGGTGAAATATAGATTTTTGAAAAATTAGACGCATTCGCAAAATCTTCGATTTTGCTCATAATTAATAATTGTATTTTCCAAGAATTTTCTTCGGGACATGGAAAATCTGATTAATGCATAATTGTTCTAAAATAACCAAATTAATAAATTAAATTCCCGGAATTTTTAAAAAATCGACCCCCGAATTTTGGTAAGGGGTGAAATATAGATTTATGAAATATGAGACTCTTCGCAAAATCTTCGATTTTGCTCTAATTAATAATTAAACTTTCCAAAAATGTTCATTCAGAGATAGAAAATCTAATGTCGCAGAATGGTTCTCAAATAATCAAGTAAATAAAATAAATTTTCAAAATTTAAAAAAAATCAACCCCCGAATTTCGGTAATGGGTGAAATATGAATATTTAAGAACTGAGAACCTCACGCAATATCATCGATTTTGCTTCAAATTAATAATTGAATTTTCCAAGAATTTTCTTCGGGAGATGGAAAATCTAATGACGCAGAATTGTTCTTAAATAATGAAATAAATAAAATAAATTCTCAAAATTGAAAAAACAAATTTTTGAGAATTTTGATATTTTGACTTCGATTTTGCTTGTAATTGTTAATTAATTTGAACCCATAAGGTGGGGTATACCCTTAGATGTGTAATTTTAATTAATTTAATTAGATTATCCAAATAATTTTTCGATCGGCAGTTATTTTAAAAATCCAAATTCAAAAAATCCCCGAAATACATCGAAAATATTCGTTTTTGATAGAAATGTTTCATTTCCTTCGTTAGTTCCGGATATACTTCCCCATATATCCTAAACCGTTCATTTTACTCGAAATGTGTTTTTAATAAAATTGATCCGGTAATCTTTTCAGATCATTTCGGAATCATTAGATTTTCCAAATCCCAAACAAAATTTCGGATAATTTGAATTTTTAACCAAGCCCCCCAAATTTCATTTATAATTACCTCAGAAATTAGTCATAAATAAATAATATTATAAATTCTGATTAATTAAAATTTTCTAGGAAACCCCCAAAGTACGGAACCCCAGAAACCTGAAAGCGATCGATGAAAATTCGATTAAACTCAAAGTCACGGCTATAATATCGAAACGAATTAAGGAATTGGAAAGACTTCTCAAGGATATCCTTCAAAATGCTGTTTCCATTAAAGAACAACAGTTGTTGCTGCAGTATAACAAACGGCCAGACTTTCCATCCTTACAATGGTTTGAGCCAACATCAAATTTATCAAACGATTTGGAACAAACTTGTCGCGTCTGCGTTAATTCAATAAAAAAAATTGAAAAACGAATTAATTTATTTCCGAACACGACCGGAAATAATTCGAAAACCGATTTTGAGGAATTGAATCGTATGAATTTGAAGGTATATCGAATCTTTTATTTATAATAAATAATTAATATAAAATTTAATTTCAGATATACCGAGACGATGGACTTCCGCAACAAATTTGCAGTTCTTGTGCGAGCCGATTGGAGCAAATGAGGGAGTTTTGTTTACAGGCGATCAGAGCTCAATACATATTACAGGAATATTTTAAACGAATTATTAAATCAAATGAGAATGAATATTTAAAAATGGAACCAATCGATGTGGTTCCTTCTCGACTGGATCCTCTGTTCGAGGACGATCGAATCAATAAATTTATTTACCCAATTAATGATGTTAATGAACCGAATGATGAGAGTACCGATACCGATCTTATTGAAGTTATAGAAATTTCCGTTAGTGATTTCGAATTTGAATGCATTGATTGTAACGAAACGTTTGAGGATGAGGAAAAGCTATTCGACCATAGGATAAGTTGTATAAAATCAACCGTATCGAATGTTAAAGTGGAGGAGGTACGAGACATTGATGTCTCAATCCAGAAAACGGAACCAATTTCGTTGAGAAAGAAACGGATCAGACCGAGAAATGTTAAGAGTCCAATGACTGTCTACAAATTCACTAAATATTGTGGAATTTGTAAGAAGTCCTTCGTTTCGTTTAGGAAACGAAAGGAACATATGGTCAGACATAACAAAGGTAAATATTACATTTCGGATTACTGTTACTTGACTGGCAATTAATCTACTACTCAGATTTTCAGATAACGGCGGCAGATTTACTGAGAAGGTTTATTGAAGGCTTGGACATTATTCTAAGAATATTAAGCTTCTATTTACTTAGCTGTACGAATCAGAATTTATAATTAAGCTGTTTAGGATTTTTTGTGGTCTCTGCAGGGGCAGTTTTAACAGCGGTTTATTTACCCTATATTGGTTTTCATTTCAGTAGATCTTTAGTGTACAATTATTAAGTACGAATTGTGTGTTACCTTTTGGGAAACTAGGTGCGTTTAGTCTGCTTGGACTACCTATAGGATTTGTAGGACCTACCAGAGAGATATACGCCGACTTCTACATTGGATATCATCATATCTTGGTATCTATAAGATGATAAACGGACACAATATAGTGATTCTTAAATTAACTAGAGCATAGGTGAGGCTAATTATGAGGATTAATACAGACCTCTGATAACTTTCATTTATTAATGAAGCTTTCCCGAAACGGAATAGGGGTATCGTCGAAACAGTAGCAGAGAATTTCATAAAATTTTACAATGAAATTAACTCATCATTCAGTTATGTTTTAAAATTAATTTCATTAAAATCTACCGATTGAGTTCGGAGTTATAATAATTTTACTTCGGATTTGTCGAAGTTCAATTTTAAGGTGACAAAAAATCAGGTTCCCTCATCTCATCTTTGTTTCCAATGATTTCGAATGGTTTTGATTATTAAATTTGAGAGCGTTGTGCATTGATAATAATTGAGACGCTAGAAATTGTTGGCGGGGGTGGGGGAAAATAATTAAATTAATAAACATTTATTTTATTTAAATTCATTTACATCAATTAATTTTATTTACAATTAATCATTTTAAATAATATTTCCTTTCGAATGTTTAAATATTCGTCCAGAGTTTTTTTATTTAAGGATTTCCTGATAATTTATTTAATTAAATTAAATTAAATGAATTTTAGTGAATTACGTTTCGACTTTTAATAAAAATTCTCATTTAATTTGAAAATCTATTGGTCGCGATTTATTTTTATTTAAAAATTGGCTCATAAAGTTTCAGAGACTTTATACGACTCATCTTAAATACGGAAAGTTGGAAAAAGTCGAGAAATAGTCGAATATAACATCGAAACAATATGGAAAATTCACTAACAAGTCGGGCAGATCCATAAATCCTCGAAATTATTCAGAAAAAGGGCGTCTAAAATTTAGAAAGCCTGGTAAAAGTCGGTGATAGTTTAGGAAAATCGGGAATTGTCGCAAAAAATCAGAAGGACGCTGAAGTCCGGGAAAAAAATTAGAAGAGGTTGAGAAAGCTAGTAAATCTCTGGAAAATATTGGAAAAAATTTATAGGCTGAAAAAATTAGAAAAAATGTCGTGAAATTGTAAAGAAAATTGGGAAAATTTTCAAAAAATCGAGAAAACGTTTGTCGATGTCTATAATGTCGAAAGAGTCGAGAAAAGGTCGGGTAAATTCGAGAAAAAGGGACTGAAGACCAGAAACAAATTGGTAGAATATTAAGAAAGTCAGGGGAATCGAAAAAAGTAGACAGATAAGTCAGGATAAGTCTAGAAAAGTCAAAAGATACCGGGAAAATTATAGAAAATTGGGGAAATCTTTTTCTGACTTCTCCAGACTCTTTCTAAACCTTTTCCCAACCTTACCTGACGTGTTTTTTAAAATACATTTTTATCGAATTTAAACGACTATATTCCATCTCGATAGGTAAATTTCAATGTAAAAAATGCGACAAATATTTTGAATTGGCGACCGATTTAACTGATCATTATACCAATAAACATCCAAGTCCGTTCATTTGTTCGCATTGCAATCGTACCTTCCGAACAACAGTTCATTTGGAGACACATTTACTGTCGCATCGACCGCGGCGACAATTTAAATGTCAGTATTGCGATAAAGTATTTAAACAACCACATCACGTAAGGAATCATGAGAATACGCATACCGGAGCAAGACCATACTTGTGTAATTCATGTGGAAAGTGTAAGTAGCCTAATCTCATTTAAATACACATTTTCTAATGTAATTTTACTCTCTTTTAGCTTACAAATGTGATGGTTCATTTTCTATTCATAAGAGAATATGCGATAAGTCACTTAAAGGTTACAAAACGGTTACAAAATTTCGAATTTGAATAGTAAATCATTTGTTTTACAGAATATAAACCCCATCAGTGTGACTATTGTGAAAAACGATTTCTTTACAGTGTAGATCTAACGAACCACATTCGTTCACATACCGGTGAACGACCGTTCATATGCGATATATGTGATCGAAGATTCACTCAAAAAATGGGATTGCGAGTACACATCGTCTACCACATAAAAAAACTCTCCACTGCAATTCAGGAGAAACAATTTCAATGTAAAATTTGTATGATGCGATTTCGGTTGATAGGTTCGTTAAATCGACACATGGATCGTCATGAGGGCGAAGAGGTACGAAAATATGTGTGCGATATATGTAATCAATCATTTAAACGGTCCGGTCACTTACGCGGTCACATCGAACAGTTACATTTAAAATTGAAAAATACCGGTTGTCATTTGTGTGAGAGAATGTTTCTCAATGACGGATACTTGAATGAGCACTTGATCGCTGCACATGGAATCGGTACGGTATTTGAATGTGCCGATTGTGGTAAGAAGCTACCGCGAAAGTATTCATTATTTAAACATATTCGGCGGCAACATATGACGGCGTGACACCGTTTTAAATGGAGGAATGGTATAGAGGACATTGGCACAGTTGTCAAGTATATTTTTTTTAAATATTTAAAATAAATTTTGATTGAAGAATTTACTTTATTTTCTTTTAGTTCATGAATGTTCCGATGTTTCTCGGTTGCTCAATTCCGATATTATTTCTTCCAAATCGAATCCAATTTTATTTGGACTGATCCTGAGCAGAGTTGGAAATTTCCCCAGAAAATCTTAATATAAAGATCGGGATTTCACGAAATGTTAAAATTTTGTATTTTTCGTGATTCGGGATTCCCTTAAAACAATTCTCGGGAATTCTCCACGAGAAAATTATAGAAACCGTAAAAAACCCCCTACAAGCAGAAATGTCAAGAAAATATGATTTCTTCCAAAAGTCTAATTTTAAACGTTAATTTTTTATTAGACGCCTAATTCTAGCAGGGCGTTCTCAAATCGCTCTGATAATTTTTAACCGTATCAGTAGGTTCAGTAGACGCCATTTTTGTAACTATAACTCGTCCGGTGTTGTATGCCTGACGCGGGTTTGTCAGAAAATCTGTATCCCCTTCCCTTGGTCCGTAGCGTCCAATAAAGTAATTGAGATGAGATTTTTATACTTAGGAAAAGATCAGCTGTAGGAGTATGTTAAGTCGCGACCGCAGATAAAATATGTATGAATTTTTCGGTCGAGTCGCATCATCCCACCGCAGATATATTTATTTGATTTATCTGTAGCTAAGCTATTCCCCTGCATGACTTAGCTTACATAGTTTCCTGATCTGTAAATAATCTGATTTTCAGGAAAACTTCCAGCAATGTCCCCATATGGAAAGCCGACTTTTTAATTAATCGGATAAAACAATTCTATATTCAAAGATTATCGATTTACAGGTCGATTTTAATAGATGATATCTCGGAAATAGATCGGTAGATTACGATTAAATTTACGTCATAAGAATAACCATGCCTTACGAGTGGTTTAAAATTTATTTCGTCAAAATCTCTGCCACCGTTACAAAATTGCGAGTAATTTAAATTTGTTTCTCTCATTTAACCGCATTACTACCACCTTCGATTAAATATAAATTTATGTAATCATTATTTGGGAATTTCTCACCAAGTACCGTTTTATTCAGATATGTCACCACTTGACAGTTATTTCACAGTTCACCTCAATTTAGGTACAGCCTGATTTCTCTTAACATAAATAAAATAAGAGAAATCCGATAATAATTTCCTAGATTTCTTTACTTCAGATTAAACCCTTCTCAAAATCTTCGCCAAGTTGGTGCGAATTATTATAATGGATTGGGAAACACTGAACTGTAGTAGCTTTAATATAATTTAGAAGCACAGTAAAAAATAACGGCTTGTCAAATTAAAAGGAAGCTAGGGATCTTGTAAGCTGTAAAACGAATTCCTGATTTTTTACATCAATGGTAAGTATCACGAAATTCCATGATTTATTAAATTAGACAGATTAAAGTTCCAAGTCCCAAATAAATTAATCTAATAGAATAGAGAACCTAGCTGGTGTAGCAATAATTGCCCAGTGACTACTGCGGCCACAAATGGGCCTATTGTGGCATTCCGATTTGTATTAATTAGGTCTAGTCAGCTTTGAGCTGGCTATTAAGCGCAGAATTTGTCCTAGTGATAGGTAGAATCGTCTTGAGTCTAACCTTACACAATCACAAAGGATGTGTTCGGCCGTCTCTTCTTCCTCTCCACAGATTCTGCACACGTTGTCCTGTGCTAAATCCATTTTATGGAGGTGGTATTTCAAGTAACAGTGTCCAGTCAGTAGTCCTGTTATTTCCCTGATTTGATTTCTAGTTAGATTTAGGTACTCTTTCGTTATATTGATAGAGTGCGTGGCAATAAACGCCTTTGCATGGGTTTGTCCTGGTGATTGCTCCCAGCACAATTTTTTCCTATTTCCTGCCCATTCTGATATCATTCTGCTTGCCGTGCATTTTGATATTCCACAGAATGGCTCGGGCCTATGGAAATCTAATCCCGCTCCTAAATTGGCTATAAGATCGGGTTTTTCATTGCCTTCACTTAGTGTATGCCCCGGGACCCAAATTAATTCAACCTTTTGAGTTGGTTTAGGTCGTCTACGACATTAAGGCAGTTTTGTACCAGTTTAGAGTCGATTTGGTAGGACTCCAGTACCTTTAGAGCTGCCTAGCTGTCAGAGAAAATTACAATCTTTTTGTTCCTGTATCCCCTACTGATGCTTTCTCGTTTACAGAATTCTATAGCGTAGACTTCGGTTTAGAACACAGTGACATGTTGCCTGAGATTTCTGGCGAACTGAGATTTTGGTTTTTTGCCAAATATACCGACACCGACACCTTCGTTTGTCTTAGAACCATCAGTATATCAGATTATGTCTCCCATACCGAAGCTGTTCCCGTTTTCTGACCAGCCTGTTCGGCACTAAAACTGGGTATGTCCAAACCATGTCAGAGATTTTTGAGTAACCCCTTCGGTAGTTGGGAAGGGACCCCCACCCCTAGACATTATTCGAGGACATTTTTTGCATTTCGCAAGGTAGCCTTCAATAGGCCTGAAGTCCCAAATAAATTGGTTTCACGGCCGTACTGTTCCATCGAGTCTTAAGGTCTGTTTCAAACCCACTTCTCTCCAATTCATCCTAGTTGGGTATAAGGCTTTGAATCACGGAGGTACTTCACCAGCTAGTGAGTAAACTGCAGGGGTGAGACCTATGCATTACTTGTGCATTCTGGTTGGTTCCAATTTGTTGGGTCGCACTCTCCCATACTCAAGTTAAGATCTACAAAGGGTGAAAGTAGCCTTAAGCAGGACGTAACATTCTGAAAAGTTTAAATTCTTGTGCCGCTGGTGGAATCGACTATTTGATATCCGATTTGGATGGTTAAAGGCACTCATTCCCCATTCAAGTTATAGATGAGGATGGGTTTTGGCTCCCATCTTAACGTTGATTTTCTTTTTTGGGATTTATCGGTCTAAAGTTGGCAATATCTGATAGAACTTTCATGCGCCATCCATATAACTACAAGGGCCACGCAGCGCCCATTTGATACTTGGGATGCAATCTGATTGAATACTTTGAATACAGGTCACTTCTTTTCTGCATAAATTGATTCCCACTAAACTGCCAGCTTATTTATTCCGCTATGCCCTTCCATCTTATTCTTCCTATAGCATCCGGATCAATGGCTGGATCGTTTTTTTTTTTGTTCGCGGGATAAATTAGGGGAACCATGACATCGAAACTGAAACAATCAATTCAAAGCTATATGCCACCGCTACTCTTCTATCTTTCCAGGAACCCAAAGTGGGCAAACCTAAAGATCCGAAAGGTATCGATGGAAGCTCCATAAGAATCGATGTGACGACTGTGATATCGAGACGAATTGAGGAATTGGAAAACCTTCTGAAGAACATTCTTAGAAACAATGTTTCCATTGAAGAGCAACAGCTCTTCTTACAGTATAATAAGAGGCCGGATTTTCCATTTCTACAATGGTTTGTGCCCACGTCAAATGCAGCAACCGATTTAGAGCAGACTTGTCGCGTTTGTGTTCATTCGATGACGATACTTGAAAAACGGGTCCGTTTGTTCCCTGAAACGACTCGAAATAATTTCAAAACCGATTTTGAAGAATTGAATAACATGAATTTGAAGGTATGTGACTGAATTTTTTACCGAACCGTTTATTTAAATAATCTAACTTGTTTTTAGATCTATCGAGATGATGGCCTTCCACAGAATATCTGTGTCCCTTGTGCCACCCGGTTGGAGCAACTGAATGATTTTCGATTACGGGCGATCAGAGCTCAATACATTTTACAGGCTTATTTCAAACGAATTGTTAAGACAAATGATTTGGATGATACGTTGGATCCAAATCAACCAACGACAGACGTTGGTTTTGAATTTTTAAAATTGGAACCAATCGAAATTTTCGATTCTTCTGAACTGGATCCTCCGTCAGACAATACTCAGATCAATCAATTTTTAAATCAAAATTATAAAGATAAAATGATTGATATCGTTACTTCCGTTAATGATGCAGATTGTGAAACAATGTTTCAAGAATACGGAGAGCTATTGGACCATAGAAACACATGTATTGTGCCAAAATCGGATCCAGACATATCCCTTAAGATCGAAGTTGTCGAGGAACAGGAAAATGATAATAATTCTTGCTCGTATGAAATTAATTCAATTCCTTCGACTGAATCAATTGCTTTTGGATCGAAACAGGAAGGATACAGAAACGTTATAACAGGAAATATTAAAGATGATCCGATAAGTAACTATAGATTCACAAGACATTGTGGAATTTGCAGTTCGACATTTAATTCATTTGCCAAACGAAATGATCACATGTTAGTTCATAATAAAGGTAATTGAACTTGTGCTTTTAGGACTGCCTATCTATAAGAGAGCTAAGTTCTATTCTAAGCAGCGCCGACCTTTCGGGGGTGCGAGGTCGGGCACCGCCCGAGGGCGCCAGGCTGGTTGGGGCGCAAAAGGCATGGCCGAGCCGAATTGTTGTTTAGTAACAGTCACATTTTCAATTCAATAGGGGCGCCCTGAAGTACTCTGCCCGACGGCGCCAAGAAGGCTAAGACCGGCACCGATTCTAAGTAAAATTCTAAAATAATTTACGTGAAAGAACCACGATTACGACAAAAGCGTCGCTTTATCTCTACTTATATCAAAATGAAATTAAACAAAACTCACATTTGGTCCATTTGGGATGGAGGTTGATAAAATTGATCCATAAATTTCGCTGGCCTCAATCAACGTTGATTATTAGATAGCTAAATGGACCTACATAATAAGCAACCACTAAAAAAGGACGTTGCGGATATAAATAAATGTGCTTTTCATTTGCACAAAACTCACTCGATTTCAAATTATAATTCCGATTTAATATTTTTAATTATTTAAATTTAAACGACCGATAATTTGGAAAATTATCCTGAAAATAAAGAACCCCGAGAGATGTTATTCGCTAAATCTATTTCTATTTCCCGTCTCTCTTAGGCAGGCCACACACGTCGTGACAAGCCATCGTGCCAAAACCGAGGTGTGTGGGGGCTAAAACTATCACGATGGACCGTTACGATGAATATCTGTCTATGGTTGATTTTCATCGTAACGTTCATCGTGCTTTGTAATGAAACCGAGGTGTGTGGGGATTTCCTTCCATCGCATATTGGGACCGAATTGCAAAAAGCTGGCCAAAATAGGAAAGCGTTTTGCAATTTAGCTGAAATTCACTACTCAGGGGT
>JANTOP010012118.1:0-14995 GCA_027564815.1 Symmerus nobilis | reverse complement strand
GAGGGCGGCGCTAGATTGGAATCCGCAGGGAAGTCGTAAAAGAGGCAGACCGAAAACCACATGGCGGCGAACAGTCGGAAATTTGAATATCAGACATCGCGACATTTGATCTGGATTTCCCTGTTATTTTCTTCGGATCCAAAAATATGTAATAACGCAGGAAGTTTATCAATTAGTTGAGAAAAAATACAAAAATATCAAAACTAAACTTTTCCGAACTAAACTAAACTCCGCAAAAACTTAAAAGCTCCCAAAAAGCTCTATTTTCCGAAACTTATTTTTAACGTTTTAAAATCTATTATCTATACAGACAACGGCCCCTTAACAAAATTTAAACTATTCCGAAAAAAAGCTGAAAAAAATCTCGAAAGCTCATTGAAAGCTTAAAATTGAAATATCATTTTATATAATTTGAAATCGAATTTTTATCCGATTCATTAAATTTAAATGAAATATGGAATTTTCGTGCAAAGTTTATCCAAACTATTATTAGCTTAACGAAAGCTCTAAGTTTGGAAGTTGGTTATTTACGTTTAAAAATCTATACAGATAACGATCCCTTAACAACATTTCAAATTTTCCTAAAAAAGCTCAACAAAAGCTCATTTCATTTCGAAAGCTCATTGAAAGCTTAAAATTCAAATATCATTTTATATAACTTAGAATTTAATTTTTATTTGATTCATTAAATTTAGGTAAATATGAAATATTCGTGTTAAAATCTATTTTTTATCCAGATATCGGTCCTTTTATGAAATTTGAATTTTTTTCCCAAAAGCCTTTAACTTTAAAGCTTTAATGAATAGAATAATATTATATTTTAATTAAAAGCTTTGGATAAGCTTGATGATCATTGACAAAGTTATTAAATAAAATAATTTCAGTTAGGCGTGCTCTGCGCCTACTGCGCATCAGACTGCACGTCACTGGTTCTACTATTGACGAATAGATGGAGCTGGGCGAATTTATTGAACGGCCTAGTGAGATTAACTAGAGAAGCCATGGTTGCCGACATGCTTACCAACTGGGCAAGTTACCATCTGGTTGGTTAAATTAATTGCTAACTTTTAAATAGGGCAGTACTTTAAATGGGCATTTCGACATCGTGTTATCACTCGGAACAAGATTTTTGAATTAAAGTATTTTACAAGGCTGTTCATGTCTTGGGATCCAGCCCACCCTAAAGAAAATTCGTCTCTGTTCCGAGATTATGTTGAAATCAAAACAGCAAAAATAAAAACGAGACGATAAAAAGAAAGAGCTTTCCGAGAAAATGATCAATCGACATTATTCATTATATATGAGGGGCAAAAAAAAACAATATTGCAATGCAATTTGGACCAAACACATCAAATGATATGCAAAAGTGTTCGGTGGTTCCATCCCCATTTTTAGTTAAAATTCATCTAACCAGGAAAACCCTTCCACCCTTACATTAAGATCTCCCATTTCTCCACCAGATACGGTTTCCTGTCTGTATTATATAATATTCGAGGCGATTCAGTGCATTTTCGATTGTTTTCGATTTGGGGATGGGTTGGAAAAACCGGAAAAAGGAATTCGCATAATATGCAAAAAGCTTATTTTCCCCATATATATATACATTTATGGAAACATACCCTGTCTATACAGGAAAATATTGACAATGAAAGAAAAATTTCTTTTAAAAAGTTTATTGGCAAAGATTTTCTTTCTCGACGATTTTTTTCCCAGCTATCCCCCATTTTCTCGATTTTCTTCCAATTTTTCCTTGGCTTTTTTTTGTTGCTACTTCTTTTATTGTGCTATTTGGGATTCATGCATTATCTTCTGTATAACATACCTTTCATTTATGTATGGTATATCTTAAGATGCTAGTCGTCTTCCTCGGATATTCAGTCATTTCTATCTTTATTTTTTTTTTTTGTTTGGTTCAAGTAGAATTCTTCTATAATTTTTTTTGGTTATTTTTTTCTCAACTCCGGATTTAAGTCAAACTTGGTAGGTATGGAATGGAAAGCCTGTTTCCGATTAACATATACAAGTTACAAGTAGAAATTTTAGATAATGTAGGATAAGGTCAGAAACCAACGGACCTAAAACATAATATAACTTTGCCGTCCCTTAGTTTAGTGGAAGACAATATGTTTACTGTACATAAATAAATAAATAAAGACAGGAATAGGAGGGTAGATTTTTTCCTACTTCCTTTCCTGGTAATTAAACCAGATCGTTGAAAGAATTGTAATTTTCTAGCCAACTTTCGGTTTAGTTATTTAAAAGCCATACAACCATAAAATAATTATCTACCAACTATTTCAATTAAAAGATACATAAGGAAGTAGGAAAATTTGAGGAAAATTTTCGTCCAGATTAGGGGTCCCGAACTTGCACCACAGATACATAATATAGGAATTTTACATATTGATTGTTAACACGAAAAAATATCGCTTGGAAACTATTTGTCATGAAATTTTATCCCCACCTACTACCGGTCCCCCCGTTCAAAGGCCCATCGTCAGTGATTGTTGTTATACTCCAGTCTCATCCCATATTAAATCGGGCATAAATTAGGGTTAGATGAAACCCCCGAAACAAAGAAAAAAAACCTGAAACGATCGGAATAACAAGAAAATCCCAATGAAAAATTCTTCAATTCTGTTATATAGAAAATAAAAAGAATCCATTTCCTTGCCTGCCTTTAGATATCCAGTACTGAAAGAGTATCTTTTCCATATGTGAAATACCCATGTATCTCTCCCATATTTACTTGATATCCCAGAAATAGCAAATAAGAGGAATTTCATTTGAAATATTCAGGACTACAAATGTGAAATGTTTAGGTATGCATGCATCTTTTAGTTATATATATTTCATCTACGTAAAGTATAGTTTTTATTTTTATTGGGGAGGAATAGCATATTCTGGGATTACCATTCCCAAGAAAATTGTTATAGAAATAAGTTGTGTTCTAAATACGTAAAATGTAAAGTACATATTTCTTCTCAAATTGTTTGAATAAATGAACAAAACAAACATATTCTCTGGTAATATTCAACTATTGCCCTTCCTGATTGTGGAGTAGATACAAAAGTATTTACAGATGATATATATATTGGTTCAAATAGAATCACGAAATGTTAAAAATTTAAATTAGCTGCCGAACTAGCATTCTTAGACAAATCCTATCATAATCTTGTACTTTATTCCTTACGAAAAAAAAGAAATAAACAAATAACTTACAACTGTAAATTTTGCCTAATCTTATCTTATCATCCATCAGATATTTCCAGTTAGCCAAAGGAAAGGCCAGCCAAAAAGAAATATTATCAAGAAAATAACAGTAAAGGAGAAGATTAAGCTAGATGAGATGACATAAGATAAGACGTCAATTTATTTTAGAATTGTAAAAAATGGCAAAAATACCCCGATAATGACGTGGCTGCTCTAGTGGGAGAAAAAGACTCACAGCCTTTTTTTCCTGTCGAAAAAAACTCCATCGGATTATATTTAGGACTGCCTCACCAAAGTTGAAGTCTTGGATATATAAGACTACATGGAAATATATTTCCTACTATATTCAAAACTAGTTATTCCCCCGATACCCTTGCCCCCTCACACCCCTTTACGATAAATCTATTATGCCAGTGGTTGCCGTCATCCCCCAGTGTCTAGCGGATTTCATTTTTTCTTCAGGGACAGCTTTTTCTAATCTTTTGTTTTTCCCAGCACTGATTGGTTCCCAGCACTGATTTTTGACAGATGCTTCTTCACATTCCAAACAACATTGCCATACATCACGTTGATTTCAGACACCATCTAACATTTATTTTGTATTCAATACTCAAGCCATAATAGTGGTTGGCACTGCCTGGAAAATACGATCAGGGGTCGTAGGAGATTGGGAACAAAATTTTCTACAATAGTTTGGGGTAGTCAATTTTTAGGATTTTTTCTGGCTACCGAAAGTACTATTTTTAGTGGTCTTTTCCATTTTGGCGAAACAAAAATCCAGGAAAATCAGAAGAGCTCCGTAAGTTATTGGTAAAATTGGTAAAATGATTCCATATGTTGGGAATTTGTAATTTGTAGACAGTTTTCTTTTCACCAGAAGCTTGAAGACTTAACTCAAACATCTATTTGACCCCATTTTACAATAAATAAGGGTTTGAGTGGAAATAGTAAGAATGAATTTTCCGTTCAAAGTTTATAAAATTGCAGTTCAAGAGCCGCATGCGTTTCGTTGTTAATAGCAGCAGCCACATAAATTTTAAGAAGTTTAGCGAACTGCACAAGTTCATCGCCTAGGATTTCTTCCAAATCTTCTTGGCTGTAACGTTTGGCGTTACTATTTTCTTTATTTTTTAATATGTGATGTTCCATAGGAAAAGGGCCCTTATTTTCCTCGAATCAAAATCCGCTTTCTTACATTTCCTAAAATTACATAACATTCTCAACAAACGGACATCTCAATCATCAGAAAATTCCAAAAATTAGCTAAGTTGTAGCATTTTGAAATTTTATTATGAAAATCACAAGATTGAAGATATCGAAGATCATAGTTTGCTAATTTTTAGAAAGTTTTCCTGACATATGATAAACGAGTTGTGAATCGCACGTCACCATTTCTAATAGGATTTTTTTTTGTAGATTTCAAATTTGTATTTCTATATTTTAATTAATCTAATGTCTGTCGTTTTATTGCTGTAATAAAATTCACTGAAAAGTGGTCCAGAAAACTATAGATCTACAAAAGAGATCTTAACTTCTCCATATGAAATACATGGCGGAAGGTTAGGTCCCATTCCCTGACTGCTTAGGAATATTGTCCAAATTAATTAATTCCACTACCTCAGAAGCAGATGACAGAGGTTCCATTCCAAGATCGTAATTTTCTTCACCACTACTGGAAGATAAATCTTGTTTTTCATCATAATAGAAATACTCTCCCAATAATAATTTCATAGTTAGTCCCATAGGAGAGCAACATACTAGTTATATGCAGAAGTGGTTCGAGTCCCACCTAGCCCGATAAAACAAAACCTTACTTTTTCTCACTCTTACTCTGCATCCTTACGTTTTATTGTATTAGTTGTAGACCAAGGGTCGGAACAACCTTTCTAGGCTGCGCCTGCGGTTCAAAACTAACCAAAATGTGAGTATTAAGAAGATGTTTCAGGTAAAGTGGTATTTTAATTTTTAAAACAGCCATTTTTGGTGAATATGATGCCCCCCAAATCCTTCCCTGCTTAAATGCTTAAATGCGGGATAAAATTATTAATTTGGAGCAGTGGTGTGCGGTCAACATCTCCGTAAAATGAAATGAAATGTAATAGAAAAAATGTAAAAATGCAGAAAGTTGCTTTAACAGTTAGGTAAAAATACAAAAATTAAATATTTTGGAATAGTTGAAATGTATCTAAAGAAAAATCAAAAGTTCGTAAGGGCTCCGGTACCGAGAAATTTTAATATCGGACATCGCAAAATTTGATCCGGATTTCTCAGTATTTTCTTCGGATCCAAAATGTAATGATGCAGGAAGCATCTAAATTAGTTGAGGAAAAATACAAAAATATCAAAACTCAACATTTCGTTCAAAAGCTCTGCCAAAACTTAGAAGCTCTCAGAAAGCTTAATTTTCCGAACTTTATTTTTTACGTTTTAAAATCTATTTTCTATCCAAACAACGATCCTTTATGCTATTATGATACTGGCTTTAAAAAAGTACGATAAAGCCAGTGGCGAGTAAAAGAGATAAACAGAGCGCGTAAGAAAAAGCCAACTGAATTGTTTTGAACAAATGTGACTGTTGAATTTTTAATTATATTACTAGTATAATTTAATAAATTTATTATTTCTAAATGTAAACAATCCATGTTCACACAGCAACAATCCGAAAAAAGGGAGTGTTTTTTCAATTATTTCGACAATTGTCAAAAAAAAGTGTGTAGCGGCTAAAAAAGAATCAATTTGAATTCTTTTTATGATTTTGTCGCGTCTAATTACGATAAAGCGGTGGCGGACTACTAGTTTGTCGCCCAATTTTTCATACTTCTTATAATGCAGTATATGCACTCACTCCAGTGCTTATTTCCTATATATAATACCCGTCCCATTCTGGTTTTACTTGTTCTAGCATCAAAACTAGCCGCAAAAAAGCCAATATCATAATAGCATTAACGATATTTTAATTTTTTCCAAAATAAAGCTTTCAAAACCTCAAAAGCTCATTGAAAGCTTAAAATTAAAATGTTATTTTAAATTTTTAGGAATAGAATTTTGGCAGAAAGCTTATTCAAGCTAATAAAAGCACAACGAAAGCTTTGAGTTTCGAATTTAACTTTTAAAGTTTATAAATCTATTTTCTATCGAAATACGATCCTTTAACAAAATTTCTAATGTTCCCAAAAAAATGCTTCAAAAATATCGAAAGCTCATTCAAAGTTATTAAATAAAATAATGTTAATTGAATTACAAATTTGCAGCAATAAAAATTGGTTACGATTTTGTGTCGCGATGGGTCGGGAGGGACAGGTACGAATTTTGCACTGACGTTACAAATAAAAGTCTGATCTACTATTAACGATAATTAAATTTTCTGCAAACTACAATTGTTATCGTAAATTATAATGATTGGCAAAAACCATGATTGCTGGCCAAAAATATATAATAATTGCTGGCAAAAACCTTAAAATTATTTGATTCGTATTAAACAGCAGACGGCAAAAAAAAACCATTAATTTCAACTTTAAATTATAAAATATGCTTTCGTTATTTCCCGTTTATCCGGTCTCGCCTCTCTTCTCCCTTTGATATGTGCCATCTGGGATATGTCAATTCGTAGTAATGTCATCATCTGTGTTGACACATCCCGGTTGTCGATTTGTTGTGGCGTCCGTCGCCAACAAATAGATTTCTAATAAAAAACAAGTTTCAGTCAAACAAAAATTAAAAGGAACCTTAACCACACCCTCTTTGAGGTGGGGGAGATTGGGCAAAATCTATTTATCGTTTGTATTGATAATTTCATAATCAACTTTATGATAAGTAGTAAAATTGAAGATTTTCTGAAAAAGCTTTATGATAAGTTCCAAAAGCTCATCGAAAGCTTTTAATTAAAATATTATTTTGGGCAGTATGAAATCTAAGTTTTACATTTCGGTTTTAGATTTGTAAGTTTTAAAATCTATTTTCTGCCCCAATAATTTAGCATCATTGAAATTTAAAATCGTCTGAAAAGAGCTTTAAGAAACTTGCAAAGCTTATTCCAAGCTTACAATTAATATATTATTTTAATCATTATCAAATCTATTTTATCTCCCGATAAATAAATTGAAATTAAATTGGAAACTTTCATTAAAGAGCTCGATGGAATATTAATATCTCTACAAAAGCATTTAATTTTTGATTACATTTAATGAATTGAAGGCAAATTATCACAAATGCCTTCGTTGTCTTGGAAAAATTGGAAAGCCTTTCTTGGAAAAATTCATCTATCAACCGGAAATTTTGCATAAATATATGCTTTCAAAGAGCTTCCGAGGTTATTAAGCATTTTTTGTTAAAAAATTTGAATTTTTGTGAAAGGACGGATATTTGGATAGAAAATAAATTTTCAAACGTAAAAAATTTAATACGAAACTTAAAGCTTTCTTTGGGCTGAGAAAGCTTTTCTCGAAAACTTCAAATTTTATTTAAATTTAATGAATCGAATAAAAATTAGATTACAAATTATAAAAAATGAAATTATAATTTTATGCTTTCAATGAGCAATGATGCTTTCCCTTATTAAGTAGGGTTTGCAGCCCGGGATCACGAAATCCCGGGATGCCGATGTTTCTTCAAATTCCGAAATCCCGGGATTAGTTATTTCAATCCAGGTATTCCTTGAAAGACTAATCGCTTCAAATCCCACTGCATTGCTAGCAACGCATACAACTGGATCCTCTATTTCAAATACTTGAAATTGATTCAGATCCTAATTCAATAACTGAATCAATTTGTACACAAGAACCATTGAGTGTAACAGAGGAACTAGATAAAGTTATTCTAGAGGAATAGGCACCAATGCAGCCAATTAGATTTGGGAGACTGTCATCAAAAATTCAAAAAGAAATGTCTCTGTTTGAAAATGAAGGGAGACGTGCTGACTATCTGGAAAGAACATACTCCTATTTAATAACGATAAAGCCGATTTAAAGAAACACAAGAAATATAAAGATTTTTTTTTAATTTCATTTTGTATTGTTGTATTTTTTATTTGTAATTAAGTTTTGATTTGTTTCAATAAATATAAATATATAAATATTAAACCAATTTTTGTTTATTTTTGAACCTCTATTATGTAATTTCAACTATGATAAAAATCCAATTCTAATCCCGGGATCCCAGGATTTAGATATTGTAATCCCGAAATCCCGGGATTGAAAATATAACTCGGAATTGCAAATCCTACGACTGAGATTTTTATTTTGGAAAAAGTTGTTAAAGTTGGAAACTTTCATTAAAGAGCTTTTAGAAACTAGACTTTTTCACGTAACAAATTAAGTTCGAAACGTAGGGTTTACGTAATGCTATAAGCTTTCTGCGAAAATTCCATATCTCATTTAAATTTAAGAATTGGATAAAAATTCGATTCCAAATTATACAATATAAAAAAAGATTTTAATTTTAAGCTTTCAATGAACTTTCGAGATTGGATAGAAAATAGATTTTAAAACGAAAATAATAAGATTCGGTAAATAAAGCTTTCTGGAAGCTTTTAAGTTTTTACAGAGCTTTTGAACGAAAATTTTAGTTTTGATATTTTTGTATTTTCCCTTTATTAATTTATAAACTTTCTACATAATTCTTCATAAATCTTTAGATTCGACAAAAATTATCGGGAAATCAGAATTAAATGTCGCAATATTCGATATTCAAATTTCTTGGTGCGAGCCATTACGAATTTTTGATTTTTCTTGACTAAATTTTAACTTTTCCGAAATATTTAAATTTTGCCTAAATAATTTTTGTTTTTACCTAACTGTCAAAGCAACTTTGAGCTTTTCTAGTAATAGCGTGGACTTGAATAAAGCAAAGCCTATAATAAAGGCTGTAACATTTTGTTATTGGGCTCGTATAATTCTACACATCTTATGGAGATGTTGACCGCACTCCACTGGTTGGAATATAAAATATCGATCACAGCTAAATTAGCGGTGTGGTTGTAATACAGGTGTCGTTGCGTGCTACTGACAGCATGCAGCCTAGTTTTACGTTTATGCCGCTCCATCAGTACTTTCTGGATCGAGTCGGTTCGAACATCAATTCAAAAAGTCTTTTGTTCAGAGTACTGCTATTGATATCTGCAGATGATATACTTCCAGTTCCTCAGACTATGGTTAACTGATTAGCTAAGAGTTTACTAGCCGAACTACGAAAGACTTACATATTCCATTATGCGGATGGGGGAGAAAAAACGGAGAAAAAATTATTTGCTTTTTTAATTGGAATTTTGATTCCAAAAAATCGATGTACATTTGAATTAAAAACTTTCAAAATTGAACTTATAAGGTACAGTAAGGAAATTCTGTATCAACATTTTTGAAAAACTTACCCCCTGCTTATGATAAGGGTTCTTTTCTTCAAAATCATTACTTTTGAAGTGAAAAGAGCAATGGATTTAGACGAAAGTCCGCAAAATCGAATAAAAGTTGCACAAAGTCATTAAAAAAAAGCACGAGGCTCGGCCCCGGTCGAATTTGAACTTATGAAATTGTCAAGGAATTAAATTCTGAAGATAAGCTGACACTTCGATATTTCTTAACCTAAAATTCTCAAACTTCGTACAGCTGTTCTTCACGGTTGCAGATTTACAGATTTAATCCTAAGCCAGGTTAATATACATTCCCTAAGAAATTTCCGAGTAATTAAATTTTGAAAATAATGACAACATTGAAACGTTGAAAATAAAATTATTTTTGGATGATATGCCAATGTTGTTTAGGATATATTTCTCATCTGGGACATTTCCCTTATTAGGAAATTTAATATTTCAAAATTTTAAAATCCCTTTAAGTAGGAGATCTATTAATAACTAAAGATTAGGAGGTCTCCACCCAACTTAAATATATTTTTAAGACCGCCAAAAATCGGCTTATAAAATAACAATATAAAATTATTATTCAAAAATTATAATTAACAAAAGGATTTTATTAGGAAAATTTTTTCAAAATGTAGCCTTTTTTTCGAGGTAACAATTAATCATTCTTTTTATAAAAAATCTATCCAAACCATCGATTTTCTTTTTCCCTGATTATTTTGTGAAAGAAATTAAATTTTCCTAGAAATTTAATTACGGAATCGGAACATTTGGTTACACAGAATTAACCTTAAAGGTTCAGTGAAAACATTTTGTAAAAAGATTTTTCAAGAAATTAAACTCCTGATTTTATTTTAAGGATTAACATTAACATTTGAGTAAAATTTTTGTCAAAGAGACGGGAAAAGTTGATAAAAGTTAGGGAAAACCCGCGAGAACACCAACAACAAACGGGGAAATACAGGAAAATTCACATAGCTACTAAGATATTGGGTAAAGTCGGAAAAAAGCATAAAAAAGTCAGATAATTTGGCGAAAACTTCCAAGGCTGTTAAGTAGTCAGGGAAATTAAGAAAAATTGATAATGCATATTAATTTTATCCACAATCGGTTGATCTCCCCTACCAGATTGCATTTTCTATCCCAAATACGAGATACTGGATGAGTTTCTCCATTCTTATCTATAGATCGATTAACTTCTGTAGACTTTATAAATTATCCAATTTTTACAATAAAATTTTGCTATTCTGAAAATATCCTTGTTGCTAGAAAAACTTTCTTGCCATTCCCTTAAAGAAAAACATAATATCCAATAACTGTCGGAATCTAATTTAAAAATAAGAAAATTATAACGCCAACAGAAAAAAAATCTATACTTTTATATTAAAGAACATAGCGTTATAAGAGTAATGTCTCCTCCTTACGCGCTAATCTTATTAAACCTTAATAAGCTTTTCCTATTCTCCTTACCGTCAACCTGCAAGTATATCAATTTTCCTTATATTTAAAAGCTCAATATTAAATGGGGTAAAAAGTAAACGTTAAAATTGAATACACACAACAATATGTCGTCGGTTGTAGACAGGGATGGTTCGTTGTACAGAGCGATATGGGATGGGTAAGTGTCGCTCGGATCCGTTATAACGATTAATCCATCAAATATTAATATATTGGTAATTAAGGAATTTCCTTAAACAATAGGTACCGTTACTGAAATAAATTTTATATAAAATCTAGAAATGGGGCGGAAAATGGTGGATGAGAGACGACCCCTCGTTTCCATTACCTGATGTACGAGTGAAAATGACAAAAGTGCATTAGTACGCATCAGTTGTCATCAAATGTTTGTTAGAAAAAATATGATATTTCCCTACCCTACCAATCACACCATTTTGCGCCCCGAGTAACATTTAAAATATCTCATGACTGTTAGTGTGAATTTGAAATATTATATGTTGCAGAAAATGTATAATTTTTTAGGTCAATTTACCATTTTTTTTTTCGTAAACCCCCAAAACCGATGGCGGGGATGTAAAAAAAAATTATATCGGAAAATTTGTCTGCAGAATTAAAAACATAAAAATCAATCCGCTGAAAGAGTGAACAGCCATACAAAGCCAAAGGGTTGGAATGAATTCGATGGCGGAAAAAAAATAAAAAAATTAATGAACTTACACTTAACTAATGAACATCAGACAATTGCAATTGATTTTTATATGTTAACGTCCTAAGCAAACCCTAAGCCATACCAGTAGTTGCATTACATGTATATTCACTCTATACAAATAGTCAGCAAAGATTTATTACAAACAATTTTATCTTTCCTGAAAACACTAACTTTCGACGTCTATTTGTTGAAGAGCATTCAGTTTAGTTAGTTTAGCATTCAGTGACAGGGTAACAAGTATATACGGGGCAGAACAAATGTTTTATTTTGTATCAGATTAGAAACGAGTTTATCAGCAGAGTTGGTAAAGAACATGATAGGAAGGAAGAAATATACCCGCCACTGTTCGTAATAAAAATATTTCAAATTAATCTTTTTAAATATATAGAAAGGAGGAAAAAGGTTGGTTAAAAAAAATTTGGTCCATAGAAGAGATACATTGCAACGATAAAATGTAACAGTCATCCGAAATGAAAATAGTATTAGATTTTAAGTGAAAAATTAAGTTCAAATAGAAAATTTTATATAGTTTTCTAACGTAAATTTCTATAGACAGATTTTTTTCCACTCCATTCAAAATGATAAATTGCCACTAGATTGTAAACAATCGACTTTTAGAAAAGCTATGTACTCTCAAAATCAATTAGGTAATTGGTAGCGAGTGAAAATAAAAATTTTCGATATTAAAAATTGGATATGTGGATTTTCAGGATGGGTATACCTTTCATACGACTATAAAGAATAGGAAAACGAAGCAATAGAGTTTATTCTGAGTTTTGATTATAATACGGAAATAAATAATTAAATGAAACTTCTCCTAAGAAACTTCATTCAACAGAAGTTGCAACAAATAAATTACAAAAACTGGGACGTAAATTACAAAATACACAACAACCACAAACATAAAATAAATTAAAATTAAAAATATACAGCAATTCCATACCAAAGTTACACATCCTGGTCCCAAACCTTCACGCTTTTTTTTGTTTCGCCGTTCGATCTACAGTTATGACTACGGGGTATATTAAAGTGTCCAATTTTTCTAAACTATGGGGATTTGCGACTTCCAACGCTAATAACTCCTAAACAGCTGATTCGATTATCTTGTGTGATATATCAAATGAACGGTATTGAATGGACTATTTCGAAAGTATTTTTAAAAAAATTTGTTAACAAAATTTCTTAATTAAACAAAACATGTGCGCTTAGACCACACTGCTGTAGTGAAACTTCTTTTGAACAATTTAATTAAATTCGTGTTTCATTTTTGGGTAATAAATGGATTTTAGGAAAAAAATTCTGAGTCACCCTCTGAGAGAAATTTTTAGGGTCCAAATGGGTTTTTGGGTCACCCTGTAAGAAAAAATGTTGGGTCGCCCTGTAAGAGAGAATAAAATTTTTGAGTAAAAGGTTTTTTGGGTAACCCTGTAAGGGAAAAAAATTTTTGGGTCACCATGTAAGAGAAAAAAATTATCGAGTAAAAAATTTTTGGATCACCCTGTAAAACAAAGACTCTTTCGGGTCACCCTGTAACAGACAAAAATATTGTCTTCAGTACTTGGCGTCTGCACCTGCATTTCCTTCCTCAATTTTGTTTTGACGTCTGGATATGTCTGGATTTATTTGCGGTATGGAAATATTTCGAAACGACTGGCAATCGAATACGAAAACAGTATTTGGCGTCTCTCCACTGCACCGACATTTATTTTCGGTATGGAACACATTCCTCTTTATTTTCGGTATAGAAATAATTCTAAACGCTGGCAAGCCAAACGTCCAACCAACTTCCGTTAGATCAATTTTTGGTTGCCTCGGCAAAGAAGTTTCACTTCAAAAAACAAAATAAGAAAACACGTGTTTTGCCATGTATTTTGAAATTTTTTTAAAAAATAAAAATTTTTAAAAATATTCGAAAAAACAATTTTTGTGGAAGACCTCTAATTGACCAATTGACCAATTAAAGCATGTTTACAACATTTTATCAAAATCGGAGCTCGAATTAGGGAGTCAGGGCTTAATGGGTTAAGATCATAACATTCTGCACACCTTATGGGGTATTATCGCACGCCCCTGATTGAAAGTTTGAGGTTTCTCATAAAATTTACCGAATGTCATGAAATTCTCGAATTTTTTAATTTTTTCATTTGATTTGTCCTCAAAATTCCCAAATTTTTCCAAATTATTGGATTTTCTGGAATGTTCACGAAAATTTGTTGCTTTCAAAACATTTTCCGAGCGAAATTTTGAGATTAATTGCAAAATTTATATTTTTTGGAAGTTTTTCAATTCTTCTAAAAATCCCAATTTTTTTGGAAATTTAATAATAAATGTCCGCAAGGTCCTATATCCCATTTTTTACTCATTTTTTTTAAGAATTCTCTGATCGTGTAGCTGTGCAATTCGTTCCTAAAATAATGTTTTAAAGAAACATTCGTTAAGCTAACATGCTCACTAGCTGTAATAAAAATCACTCAAGGAGAGCTGACTGAATCTCTAACATTTCTGTTATAGTCGCAATTTCTAACGAAAAAGAATACCAAAACGATTATTTGTAGGTGACCATAAAAACTGCAGACTCTGTAATTTCTAAAATAGAATGGAAATTCTGGTAACTTAATGTACGATTGTGAGTAAATTTAGCCAACGTTTAGCCACGAGACTATCGAGGGGAATATCACAACACCGTACCTTATGTAACATAATCAATCCAGTATGACAACCTAGTACTTTGAGCGATAGAGGGATCGTATGTAAAAGCTAACATAGGCCCGCAAGAGACTATTTTCTGCTATTTTTACATTTTTTCGGGTTTTTAATGGATAAATTACACAGGAAAGCTGAGATCAATAGCAAACTTTACTCCATACAAAGTTAACCGATTATATTCAAAAAACACATTTTTTTTATCAATTTTGTGAATGTCTGATTTTTGGCAAAAAAAAATTTGTACCCGGTTATGGGACACTCCCGAAAACTGTAAAAAAATGCTCAAAAGTTACCCTAATTGGAGTAAATTTATTAGAAATTCACATTGAATGATTTTTTATTTATTGTGTATGGCAGTGAGGAAATACATTAAATTATGATTATTTTTCATCATTTCTCCAATTTTGAAAATTTGTTCTAAAATTCACTAAAAACATGGAAATTAAAAAATTAACCTTTATTACAACACTTATGTCAATATTTGAGCCTGCAACGTCAAGATTCTATAATGGATCTTAGTTTCCTACATTTTCATCCATATCATTGCACAAATGTCGCGA
>JANTOP010012117.1:0-31547 GCA_027564815.1 Symmerus nobilis | reverse complement strand
GGTACACTACCCATTACGCCAATGGAGAGGTCATTTAGGTCATTAAAGTGTGAATAAAAGTCATAAAATGTTGAAAATATTCTAAACAACATTTTTTTCATTAAAACTTGTATTTATTTCTTATAAAAATAACATAAACAACATTATAACCCACATTACTAAAAGCGGCATCTCACCCTGCAATGCGGCATCTCTACCCATTTGTTCCTTTTTTTAATTTTAATAATTAATGATTTCAAAAATTGATTATCACTAAAACATATTCATTATAGTATTGCAGGATCTTCAAACTATTTTGACAATTTTCCTTGATTTTACATCGATTTTTAAAAATATGCGGCGTCTCTCCCTACTTTACTATAAATGATAAATTTAAAATTTAATCTACGAATGAACATATAGGTGACGCCTCATTTTATACAATACATAGATAAGGTTGCCCATCCCTGAGCTAGATGTTTATATTATCTTTCGAAGGTTAGATGAGTTTTAAGAAATAAAAACAAAATAATTTGCATACCAATATTCAAAGCCATTATTAAATTGTAATTAAAAATTGTAAAATAGTAAAAAAAAAAATTACTTCCCTCAATTTTCTCTTCATTGTATGTTAATTAATTTCTAAATTAAAATATCAAATAAATAATTTAAATATAATTGATTGAAGAAACAATAGATCAAACAATCAATGGATTGTAATGTAAGATATACTTAAATACAAATACTTAAACCTTACTATCAACTTTGCGTGGATTAATTAATTCAAGACAACAAAATTCATAAAATTATAATTAAATTTTGTATTGATAACCTTATCAATTGAATACGATACGCGAATAATCCATTATTAATTCTGTCTATCAAAAAAATTGATTACCTGTCAAGATGCATAACTTTTAACATCTAAACAAAAGGCAGATATGCAGGTTCTAAAATTTAAAGGGGGCAATTACATTGATAACAGCGCATAGCAGTGCACTTGAATTAATTTCGAAACAACTTAACAACGCTTTATGTGAATGTAATTGATCCTTAATAACGGCAAGCAACAAAGCTTTTAAACTTCTTATGGAATTAGTAATATATTTTTTCTCTTATTTATTTCAGTTTCGGCAATTAACTATTTGAAGGGATGATTTTATTTTAATTATTTGGACAATTATACAGATACAGATTCATACATCGGTAAGGTAATGTAAGTTTTAGTTTTAGTAATTACTTTGACCGTAGTCTTCATATAAGTTTAGTAGTTCGGAGCCAGTGGCGTGCAGTCCAATGCGTAGAAGCACACCTTTTTGAAATATGGCCGACTTCGACTTCTTCTAACTTTATACCTTTATACCGTCTAACTTTTTATGGTTTTAGGACGGTCGATATAAAAAAACAACAGAAACATGGGTACATTTCAGGAAAATGAATCTAACTTTCCAGAAATTATTAAATTACGAAATTTCGATATTGATTCGAATTCGAGGATGACTTGAGTCATCTTACTTATGTCTTAACTTTTTAATTGAAAAAAAAATCCAATAAAATCGATCGATTTTTGTTCATAATTAGTTAAGTTAAAGTTAAGACTTCTTTTATAGTTGCTGACTATATCCTCAATCTAACCATTTTTACGATGTTTTCCACATAATTTCTAGTCATATTCATCAATTTTTTATGAGAAAAACAGTGTGTGAAGGTCAACCACCAGCTCTTAATGTACCTTGTTAAAATGCTAGCAATATCTACAAAAGTCTCGAAACCATTTAATTAAATTTTTTATTTTAAGGTTCACTTTTATCTGATTAATTCAGTTCTACTCAAATCTATCTATTTTCCTACAAAAGCTTTTCGAAAATTTAAAAGTTTAATTAGAGCTTTGAAAATATTTTGATAGGCATTGAATCTATTTGATATCTAAATAATTTTTGCTACTCCGAAATTTCACATCTCCTAAAACAAAACTCTATTAAAGTACTCTTCGAAAGCTTTGAATTAAATTTTTATATTATTTATTTTGATATCCGTTTTTTTTATCGGAATAATTAAATTGTAATCTAATCTAAACATTTTCCTGCAAAAGCTTTTCAAAAACATTAAAGCTCAAAGAAAGCTTCAAATTTACGAATATAAAATAATATTTCTGGACATTTTCCAAGATCCATAAATCGATGAAATTTACAAACGACGGACCATAAAATCAAAAAAATTCTACCTCATGGAGATATTGACTGCACGCCGCTGTTCTAAGCCAAGCTTCACTGGTAACTACTAATCAAATGTTTTATGTTCTGTTACGGTTAATTTAGCTTTATTTAAAATATTTATTAATAGATTCACCTCAAATGCCATTCCATAAAATTATGCCGAAGCTCAGTTTTATTAAAAAGCTTTTTTATTAAAAGACCCATATGATAGATTCTGATTGTGAATAAAAAATCCAATAAATCCCCGTCTTTCTTTCTAGGGATTTTTAAAGAAAATTAAAAAACACTTCCAAAATGTGTCCAATCGAATGAAGCCAAATAAATTCTAATTAATTGTAACGGTAAATAAAATTCTTTTTGGGGCTAGAAAAATCGATTTCAACTTCAAATATTTAAATTTCTGAGAAATTTTGTTACGGAATCGGAAAATTTGTTTATGCGAAATGAAAGCTAAGCGTACAGTAAGGAAACTATAAGACAATCTTTTTTAGAAAATCAACCCTCTGATTTGATAAAATCAACCCTCTGATTTGTTCGTTTAATTTTTAAAGTAACGAGTTCGGTCAGATATGCTTCAGATATCTAAAGCTAAATTAAACGAGCTTTAAAAGAATTGCAAAATTGCCCCATTAGACTCGGGTATGTAACACCGTATAAGAAATGTCAATTGTGAAAAACGTTCCAACTGAATATGTACCACAGATGAGTAAACTTTGTGAAGAATTTGATATGAATCCCCAAAATTTCATGAAAATCATCAAAAAAATTTTGTGAAAATCAGAAAATTTCAAGAAAATTTAATGTAAATTGTAAATTAAAATTCATTTTAAATTTTCAAAATTAAATGTTGCGTTTAATTTTCCAATTTTCCAATTTTCCAAAATTCCATGCCATTAAGCGTTTTTTCCCACTTTTTTTTTTTAAATATTGTCCGATTTTTCTAAAATTCTCTCAAATTGGGATTTCATTAATCTGATTTTCTAGGAATTTTCGTGCTTCTATCTTATTCAGTAAATTATTAAACTTCTCTTGTCGCCCCCCATCAACCCACTCTCAAAAGTCGGGGAAAGTCGTAAAATGATCTAGAAAGTCGGGAAAGGTTGAAAAAAAAAAATTTAAGAAAATGGTCGAGAAAAAATCGATAAAAGAATTATATTTTCTATATATATAGAAGAAGGGATTATCAATAAACTTGAAACGCTTAAAATTGACCCTTCACTACTAGAAAAATTATTTTCTAATTTCAAAAAATTCCCTACCCTTCCCCAAATGGGGTAGTATCCAACATAAAAAATATCCCTTTAATGTGATATTACTTGCTTCCAGAAGTTGTAGTAGAAAGACGAGAAATTTTTTTTTGGAAAAACTTAACCATTTCTCTAGTGACAATATTTTCAAAAAATGAAAGCATACATCTTTTTATTTAATTAATTATAGAATGCAAAAGTCCTCTAGAGAATTAATTTGATGTAAAATTCAAATATAATTCCGTAACTTCTCTAATATAATTTTACTTTGCTGTAAATTTGTTAAATTTCATTGACCCATTTATGGATCGCTCTCTAGAGTTAGGGAGATCCTAATAAAGTTAGGGAGATCCTAATAGAGTTAGGGTTCCGTTGGACGGTAGTAAAAGGAGGCACAAGTTTGACTTTGACTTTTCTGATTTTTTTTTGTGCCATTTCTGGCTTGCTACTAATTTTATTTGGCTATTCCCAAATTGACTGAACTTTTCGGAACTTGTTTGAAAATTTTTTGATAAATTGATGGATCTCAATCGAGTAATCTTGTGGTCTTCATCCGCCCGTGTTTCACCTCTTAGAATCTGCTTAATGGGTAACAACCTCGGATCTTGATGTTACATCAATCGGTGGGATACATTTCAACATTCATAATGTTAAAATCAGCGGCCACGGGATCTCTCTCCTTAATCTTAGTGTGAGTGGTCTCATTGAATACCTCCTTTCGGTATATTTATACCTGCAATTCACCAACGACAGCTCGTTGCATTGATTGGAACCTACTTGAGACGGCATTAAATAATAAAAGCCGTATCAGGCTCCATTTGGACAAACACTTGCTTTACTTTTGGTTTGTATTCCGTAGTTCTAGTCTCTCCTGCGACGAAACTCTATACGAGTTTGAGGAACTCTCAGATATCTGGTTGAAGGGATTTATTCAACTTCTACCCAATCCTGGTGGACCATACGAGGCCCTGAAAAATGGTAGGGCGGAAGCTGTCAACTTTTCCAATTTGATCGAATTTTATACGGTTAAAGAGTTTGGATCAAAATTGTACTTCTTAGATTGCTCTCAATATACTAAATTAAATTAATTAAAATAAATTAAATTAAATAAAAAAAATTGTCCAACCAATCTTTTCATATTTTATTATTTCCTAGTGATCATCTAAGTTTGGCATTAAAAATTTAAATGCAGATCGGTCAATTTTATTTTCTTGTCTTGCAAATTGTAAGCAGACAATCAAGCTTAATGGCTAAGTTAACCGATAAAAATTGGACCAATTACCTGCCAATCCAATCACCGGTGGTATATTTTCGGATTGTAAATTCGAAATAAACCGTCGTTCGGTCTAGTGACCTCGGAAAAAAATGAAATAATTTTCCCTCTAATTTTAATACAATTTCGAGCCCAAAAATTGTAAATTTCGCACCCTTCATATGTAGTACCTATTCTATGAATTTCAACAATTAATTAAAAATTCAAGATGCGTTAAATTAGTAACGAGTTACGAATTGTAACGTAGGAAAAGCGTTTACTGAATTACAAATTAAGAATTTTTGAATATATTTTGTACAATTTAAATATAAGCATATTTAATTAATCAATTTTTTAGGATTTAATTAAAACTAAATTTTATAAGTGTCAACTGTATTGTAAATTTTATTTCGCGAGTGAACATTTTAAATTCGCAATTAAATTCAAAAGTATTAAAATAAGCGGAAATTCGCGATCAATTATAATTATACATTTTTTGTTAGACATTTTTCAGCATAATTAATTTCATTCGGTCCGTTTTAAAAATATACGTAAAAAATTTAATCGGAATCGGAAATATTATAATCGAGTGAGTATCAGTAATTAATAAAATTAATTTAATTACCGCGTCCGATTTGTCATAGTGAAAATTATAATAATGAACAAAGAAAAACCTCCAACGTCATCTTTATACCAATTTTGATCATCGTGTCCGAATCTGGACTGACCATCGATGGGGTTTTTAATCGATGGTAAGTCAATTTATTTATTTATTTATTTCTAATCGATTAATTACTTGAATTGATTAATTATTATCGTAAAAAAAAATAAATAAACAGACAATTATCGATTCCTAATCAACTGATTAATACTAACCTTGAACTCGAAATTAATTGAATTATTATTTGTTAGATACCAACTGTCCAGTCGTAACATTTTTATCGAAATTGATTATAAATTTATTTTGAAATGAACTTAATATAGGTACTTAATATTCAATCCCACAAAATTAGAGTACAGTTCATGTTCGACTAAACCTGTCTTAAGATAATGTCCTGTAAAACCTACAAATATTTACCTTTGTGTTATTATATCGAAACGTTATAATAACGGTTTGTTGTCCGGCTGATATTTTTGTGACGGTCGTATCAGTCAATTGAAGTTCCGGATTCTTCTTGGATGACATTAGAAAATCTTCGGTTCGCATTTCTTCCACCCGTCTCAATTCACCGTTAGCTAATTCAATCAACGATCCTTTTGTAAAATTCGTTTGGGTATTATTATTCGTCGATGATCTGTAGAAAACCCGAAATAGAGGATTAAAATTAAAGAAAGTGGTGTTAAATTTTCCAAAAACCTACCGAACAACATTCACTTGAATGGGCGATCGTCGTTTTAAATCACCCCGTTCACCGTACGGTCTCGTTAATATTCGATGTTTCATTGAACCTTCCTTGCCGGATGGCACCTTAAAATTTGACGCCATCTTACCGTCACCACGATCTGATTCCTTTCGTTCTGATTTCCTACCATTTATTGTCGGCATCGAACTACCGTTATTCGGATGGTGTGCAGCACCCGGTTGACCGGGTGATCGATTCGGTGATTGAGGTAATGGTGGACGAGGTGGTGGTGGTGGTGGTAATGATTGATGATGTTGTTGTTGTTGTAAATGGTATGGATAGTGTGAATGGATTTGGGGATGCTGTAGATGAGATCGACTGTCTAAGGCCGGCTTAATTGAGATCGATTGTTGATTGTTGGCGGATGTTGGAATTGTTGCCATCGATCCATTTAATGGTGATGGTGGCTGGGTATGTTGTACAGACGATGTTACCGGTACGGTTGGTAGCTGTGGTAGTGATACTGGAACGCCGGGTGGACTAAATGCAACTGATGTTGGTAGATATGTACCATAATCGGAAACGCTACTGCTAATATATGTTGGACGATGATGCAATTGATTACGTGTCGTTAAAATATGAGGTGAATAGAGTTGAGGTGTTCTGTAGGTTGGTTGTACACATCCGATATAGATAAATTAGGAATTTTTATTTAATTAAATAGTAAACTTACCCGTATGGTGCATCTCGTCCATATAAACTAGAATAGTTAACTGGTAATGGATAACCGGCTGGTGTACCGGCAACAATAGACGCACCGCCAATTGATCCGGCCGATGGAGCCGTACCATAAGCCAATTTCGATGGTAGAAATAAATTTGTCATCGTTGTTGCCGATATCGTATTCCGGTCCGATTGACTAGTTTGATGCGATGCACTTACAATGGCATCTGTGGCCGATAAACGTTGTGATGTGTCGGCTACATGTGTTTGTTGATTTGGTACGGTTGATTGTGACACAGCCAAATTAACGGGACCAGTTTGTTCCGTTGAGTATTTTGTTGAACGAGGTGATGCGGTTAAATTTGTACGTAACAGACCACCATTATATCGTGGCTTTGGATGTGGCCGAACGAATTCGGCGGCGGCCGCTACCGACATTGATACCGCCGACGGTATCGGTATTGGACATGGTGGTAATAGATTGGCGGCCGATGGACCTGCATAATATTGTCGGCCGGTACCAAATGGACTTTCAACAGCTGATATCATTGATTGTTGCGACCGTTTAAGGGTGTATGGGCCCTCAGCGGCCGTTACACTAGCAACTATGTCAATATTGTTTTGATTACTCGTTCCGTTATTCAGATAATTTGTACTATCCACGATTTGATGGCGTTGCCAAATGTTAAGGCTATTTGATTCGATTAAATTTGTCTGTTTGGTCAATTCGTCAATTTTACTTGGATCGTCCAATCGTTGTACTGTATTCGGTGAAATTTTGACGGAATTTTAGACTTGGTGCCTGAGAATCTAACCCAATTTTAATTTATCATCTAAAATGAAATTAAGAGAAAATTCCGTCATTATCAATTATGCCAATGTGCGTAAGAGTTCTTTACAATCTATTTTTGGAGAAATAATCAATTTTCCGATGGGTGGGTTTTGTAGATACAAAAGCCTGGTAAATTATAATAGGAAGGATTTTAGTACTTCTTGTTTTTTTTTTGTTAATATTTGACTGGCACGTGATTATGATCCCCGCAGTAGTACAATATTTATAGGCCATAAGCATACAATTTTTCGATTATTGATTATTAATAACATAAAAATAAATGTTCATTTCGTCTACATTATTCAAATTAAATTCAGCTCGCAACCTCAATTTACCGACAGAAAGGATTCATAATTAAGCTTGAAAAGGAGGGCAGTTGTTGGTCGCTATAGTTTGTGATCGACAAAAAATTTAAAGTCTAAAATTTGATCACTTATCTCATTATTTTACCAATAAAATTGCTATAAATTTTTAAAATCTTCGGACAAATTCTAAATTAAAAATATCTGGCAACTTCTAGGCGAATTCTGAAAATTTAAACCTACACTTTCTCAACAAATTAAATTTTTTACCAAAAGACAACGAAAATATTTCGGAACAAAGTTTCCAAAATTTTCAAATATTTCTACCAAATTCCAGTAAAGATTATTTCTAGATTATCCAGATGAATTTTAGAAACGTTCTAGATTTAATCAGAATTCATAAAAATGTTCTAGCAATAATTGTCTAGCAAATCAGTAATTGTTTCGCAATGTTCCCGATCTGATTGGACAAATAGTGAGAAATTTGGACTTTAGAGATGTTGGGAAAATACCATAAATTTGACTTCGATTTCATTGGGAAAACAATTTTTAAAAAAATCGGTATTTAGATCTTATCTATAAACATGTTTTAGGATTTCTTAGAGAAAATTGAAAATATTTGAAAAAAATTATCGAAAAATTACAAACAATTCAAGAATTGAATGAAAATGGGGACATTTTCTAGAATTAGAAAAATGTCATAAAAAATTGACAAATTTAATGAAAATCGGAAAATTTTTTGAAGACCGGAAATTTCTTCCAGAATTTATCCGATATATTTTTTTAGAAATGTTCTTTGGAAAAATGTTCTAGAATTAAATAGAAATTCTTCTAACTTCTCTGATATAAGAAAGGAATCTCTGTGATCGAGATGCCACTATACTTTTCTCAAGTACTTTGGCCCGTTAAACACGAAAATCGCAATAAAAATTGTTTCTATAGATGGATTTTCGAGATATGAATTTTTGAAATTATTTCAGATGCAGTCTTACATATTTTAACTTATCTGGAGTTAAAATTGACCGAAATGGTTTAATAAGATATCAAATTTAAGGGTAAATAAATTTCCTATAAATTCTCTTCACCAACTTTATCAATCAGCACAGTAGTTTCGGCACAATCAGTGGCGTACCCAAAAAAAATGCTATCGGTTGCCGAAACCCCATAGCGAGAAGAGCGGTATATTGTTTGCTCTTCCAGAGACTTAATAGAAAAATAAATAAAATAACTTCTTCAAGAATTGAATGAGGGCTGAATACATAACTGGTTGCCCCTCAAATTTTGGGGAAGTTCTGGAAATGTCAGGGACGAAATGTTGGGTCGGTAAAAGTCAGAAAAAATCTGGAAAAATCTCTGAAAAATTGATGGGAAATGTCAGTCCAAAAAATATTTTGGAAAGTCAAGAAAATGTTGGGAATAAGTTGAAATAATTAGAAAATTTATAGATTAAATTAGGAACTTTAATTAGAATTTATCGGATATTTAAAAAAAAAAAATTAATTGGGCCAAATTAATATGTAAATTGGGTAGCACTGCATTTAAAATGCAAGTTCGCTAAGGTCTCTATCTAGAAGTCAGAAATTTTATTTCAAATTCGTAAATTTCAACATATTCGTGTTGCTTGCCCTCTTTTACTTTCGTCCTATTTCGATAATTTGGTAGTAATTTAGTAATTTGGCAACTAAACGTGCCTGAACAACAAAATTTGAGCCGAGTAGTTTAGTAAGTAATTTAGTAGAGTCAATCCATTTTATTCTTTACTCACCCGAAATATAGAATAAAATGGTTTGACTCGACTAAATCATTTTTTAACCAACTCAAGCCACTCGACTAATTTACTAGCATAGTCCTAACAAGGCTTTAAGTGCCCCGTTAAGCTGAGAGATAATCAGTAAATAATAAATTTAATTGAAATCTTCTATTTCGAAAAGGGTTCGTCGAATTTGGAGAGAAACCCATTTCTAACTACATGTTTCTTCAATTTTCAATTTTATTGGCAGGCACTAATTAATTACCATTAATTCGGCAAAAAAGTTAACATTATTTGTATCCTTGAAAGCCGATTGGTAGGAAACAACAGCATCCATAATCTTTCGTAGTTATGTTTTCTTTTAATTTAAATGAAGTCAGGTACAATTTTAAGGATATAATTCTCTATTTATAGGAGAGTAGCCAACCGAATAAAAATAACTTCTTTCATTTTATATCTTCAACTAAAAAATTAGACAAAAAATCATGGGACCGAATAACTTTTATCCACTTATTCTATAATAAGTAAAATTCATTAACTTATATTTTCAAATCTTAAAGGTTAATATTTATAAGTAACAGTTATTTTTCTCATGTCTATATAAATACCAGTTATTATTTAATTTATAGCAGAGTTAGAATTAGAGTTACTGGCGGGTGTGGCGATAATCGCCCTGTAACTACTGCGACCTCAGCTGGGCCTATTATGGCATCCCAATGTGTATTAATTGAGTCTAGTCAGCTTTGCGATATGATACGCAGGATTTGCCCTAGTGATAGTTTAACGATGTCAGTCGGCTCCGTGTGGTATTGCTCGAAGTATCGTAATCTGTGCTAGTCCCATTTTGTGGAGGTGCTTTTTCAAGTGGCCCGTTAGTAGTCCTGTTATTTCCTTGATTTGGTTTCTAGTCAGATTTAGGTATTCTTTCGTTCTTTTGATAGACTGCGTGGCAATAAACGTCTTCGCTTGGGTTTTCCCTGGTGTTTGCTCCCAGTGCAATTTTTTTCCTATTGTCGGCCCATTCTGATATCATTCTGTTCGCCGTGCATTTTGATATTCCACAAAATGGTTGCGGCCCATTAAAAAACAATCCCGCTCCTAATTTGGCTAGGAGATCAGCCTTTTCATTGCCTTCAATTCCTATATGCCTCGGGACCCAGATTAGTTCAACCTTGTTGCCCAGGATTACGTCATCTAGGGCCTTCAGAAAGTTTTGAACCAGTTTAGAGTCGATTTGGTATGACTCTATTGCCTTCATTAGCTGCCTGGCTGTCAGAAAAAATTACAATTTTTTTTAATTCTTGTAATTCCTACTGATGCTTTCTCGTATTTAGAATTCTATAGCCGAAGTCTAGGCTTGGAATACGGTGGCATGCTGTCCCAGAGTTCTATGAGATTTGGGTTTTTTTCTCGTATATTCCGGCACCTATTCTGCGTTTGGCTTAGAGTCATCTGTATACCAGATTATGTCTCCCGTTCCGAACCTAGATCCGTTTTTCGACCAGTCCAATCGGCTTGGGATTCGTATTTTTAAGCGTTTTTCAAAGTGAAATGCTGTTAGAGCTTTATCGCTCGGCATACCCAAAACTGGGTGCATCCCAAATGTCAAAGATTTTTGAGTGACCTCTACGGTAGTTGGGAGGGGGAGAGGAGACAGATTCAATAGTACTTTCATAGCTACCGTGGGAGTGGAGCTCGTTGCCTCTGTGATACTTAGGCATGCCTTGCCTCTTCTCTAAAGTTTCAATTGTCATCTTGCTAGCAGTTTTATGCCAGCAGACCAGTGAAGCATGTGTTACCATTGGTCTTATTACCGTACAGTAGACCAAAAATAGAACCTTGGAGTTTGAACCCCATGTCCTACCACACAGTCTCCGACAAGTCTATAATGACAGTCGGGCCTTGTTGGATATTTTCGTTGGGTATTGATTCCAGCTCAGTTTAGAATTAAGGATAACACCCAAGTATTTTGTCTCCGTAGAGGACTTAATTTGTTCACCGTAGATGGTTGGCAATTTTAAATTATCCAACTTCCTTCTATTAGTGAAGGTAACGATTTGTTTTTTTTTTTGGGTTAACCCGAAGTCCCTCAGTTTCACACCAATTTTGTATAATCGAGAGGCCTTCCTGTAGTCTATAGTCTTCCTGTAATTTATAGCAGATGTAACGAGTCAGATTTGGTCCACTTTTCGTTCTGAAAAATATGTCTTAGAAAGTTGATAGTGTGATCCACTTGTTAGGATTGCCACCTCTTCGAAATAGCAGAGCAGCATATGCAAAATATTACATTCAATCCTAAATAAAAATTCTTGTGACTGTTAGAAATACTAGACTAGAATTTGAAATATTGCAAGGCTTTCAAAAAGTATGAATTGGGAAAAATTTAATAAAAATAAATCAAAATCAAAAATCTCGAATGAAATTTTATAAATATCTAGAAACATTTAATAATTTAATTAAATCCGATGATTTCACAAAAATCGGAAAATTTTGAATAATTTTGAAAATTTGATAAAACTTAGGTCCTAAAAATCAGAAAATTACATAAAAATCAAACAAATTGCATCGAGGAAAATATGATGGAAGTCAAAGAATTTTTTAAAAAAATTTGAAAATTCCATTTTTGAAAATTACAAAAAAAAAAAATTCAAAAATTTTTCACCAATTACGAAATTTAAAAAAATGTTTTTCTATCTCTGTGATTTTTTTCGATTTTTATGAAATTTTCTAATTTCTATTCGTACTTCTTCATCCCAGAACACTTTCTCCCTGTGATGAGAACTATCCAATAGAATGTGAACGGAATTATCTATAATACCGAGGACTTTTCAGTACAAATTATAATGAAAAAATGTGAGGCTACTTTAATAAATATTTACACAATAACCAAAGCTTTCGAAATATTAAATTCGAATAATTATCGACTCTGCTGTTATGAATATCGTTGTCCCTTGAATCCGATGCACGTGCTGTTGTGTAGGCGGCCTCTCAGCCTAATTTTCTCTACACGCATAACAAATATAAAGCGTTTCTTGAGGAACAACAAATTTCCTTTCAATGAAATCTGTGTATCCCATATATCATTCATCGAATTACCGAATAGTGTTTCATGAAATATTTTTATTTGGAAATGAATTCCATTAAAATGATGAGAAAAATTAAATATTTATAATGAAAAAAATCCATCCAAATAACCCACACGGCTTTTCAATTTATTATTATTATACAATAATTTTAGTTTAAATTATTAATAATAATTTCTGCCTACGGATTCCAAAAAAAAAATTGATTTAATAATTAGAACAATTACTAAATGAAACGGTTGAAATATCAAAAATTTTTTAAATTTATTTTAAAGGGAAAATCGACTCTCGAAATTATCTAATTTCTAATCGGAAAAGAAATTTATTAATTGCATTCAGGTGAATAATTGAAAAAAAATGCACCAAGTATGGCTTGATTATGATAAGAAATTATCAATTTATCCAATAAATTCTCTAATATAATTTTTTTTTACTCAATTAATTTATTATCCTGGGGTAAGATAAGTTTTTTTATTTGTAAGGCGAATGAATGATAACAAAAGAGATAATTTCCTTTTCTATTTTTCATTTACTATTTTCCAACTAATCTGTGACATAATTCAATATACCTAATGTAACCTTTGTTACGTTTATCAACTAAACTTACTAAAAAATGATGTCAGAATAATACCGAATAAGAAAAATTGTAACAAATCAAACTCAATTAGATGGTTTTTAATTTTGTTTACAAGAAATTCGTTTTCTATCAAGAAATGGTTAGGATTTTTGTATACGACGCGATACGCCGATATTTATAGAAATGGACGGAAAAAAATAAGTTTTTTTTAGAAAAAAAAAAAAGAAAATCTATATCAGAATCGGAATGAAAAACACATTCATTAGTAAAGAGAAAAAAAATTAAGAGATTTTCTTTCTGGTTTTGCCACATCATAATATAAGAATATACCGACCACATGCTGATAATAAGACAACCAGCCAACTAGAAAAGAAAATATATATAATTCAAAAGAAAATCATTCATCATTGTATATTATATAAAACGTTAAATTTTACTACTATTCCAAGTAATCTACCAAGTAGTAATATAGTAGCCAGACAACGGCGAGAGAAGTGTGATATTATTATATATAAATTCAATTTTTCTCGGTTCAAAAATCTTATGCCATCCGCTTTTCAATTCGGGACAACATAATTTTTACTGTTTAAAAGTCTCTACTATACACGATGATATACCAACAACGATATACAATTTTCGACGAGGGAAAACTCATTCATTTTCTTTTTCATTGTTCAGATCCATTGACAAAAAAAAATTGTGAGTAAAGAAATCGTTGTTTTCACTATAGAAGATTAATAGATTTTCGTTGCATGATATTTTGTATAAAAAGTCATTTCCTAAGGACCGATTTTTTTTTTTGTTATCTGGAATAGTAATTTTCCTCGAGATAACAATTTCATGTGAAATAAAAATGTAACCCCCGGTAATAATCCCCATTAACCGGGTACACACAACCTTATCTCTACATTTACAAATCAAATTCCTTCAAACAATGTCATCTTTTGTGTTCGTTGCCGGGGCATCAACTTAATTTTTATTATACCCCGAGTACGATAATTTACAATATTATTTGAATGAATTTCATTATTAACTATTTTTAATAAATAATCGCGTCTAATCTGTTGATAATAAAAAAAAAATAAATAAATATACAATCATACACATTCTTATCAAAATGGGAAAACAAATTTCTTTATGTAATCATTTTCGAAAATGAACAGAGAGTGAACTAAAAAAAAATTGTAATGGGAAAGATAAGATAAGATTTGCTTGCCATAATCTTGTTTATACACTAAAATATAAAACGTGTCTATATTCTACTCCCAGGTATACAATTACATGGAAACGCTTTGAAATGGGAACTGGGAAATGTGATCCTAAACCAGAAAAATTCAGATAAAAAACGATATATTTTAACCCATGATATCATATTTTTTCTTTTTTGGACACAACCTATACTGTCATTCAAGTCGTGGGATTCTGTAAGGCGAATCGTTTGGTTTCATTTATCGATCGCTTTCACTTTTTCACTCAACTTTCGCCAATCTCAACGTTATTGAATTTTTAATAGTGAAATTTTGAAATTTTAAAATCGAGAAATTTCGTTCAACTCTGAAAATATTATTAATTTCTTAATTGCGAATCTATTCCTACAGTAGGAAATTTTAGGTTAGCAACGAGAAACGGATATACTTCTAAGCATTATCTAAAATCAATAACTAGATATTTATCCTACAAAAAGAGCTCTGCAGAGGCTTTCAAATTAGTTTCAGACCCCTTTTTGTTTAAATCATCGTCAGATTTTAGGGGATGGTACTTTCATGAAATTTAAGAGAAAAAGAGTTCTGCGGAATAACTATCTTCCGAGTTGTATATACCAATCGCCCGGGATATTCATTTTAATACGACTCTAGTAAGCCAATGATTTCTATCTAATTGGACAAGGGATAATTGCCATTTATCTGTATTGCTCAAAGCTCCACTGTATTTGAGCTTACAGTGGATTAAGACAGTTTTTAGCGAACATTTTTTATTTTATCTAAATTTAATAAATCAAATAAAAATTCGATTCTAAATTGTATAAAATGACATTTTAATTTTAAGCTTTCAATAGGCTTACGAGATTTTTAAAGCTTCATTTTTGAAAATGTAGGAATTTCGTAAATGGACCGTTATCTGGATAGAAAATAGATTTTTTAATGTAAAAAATTAAGTCCGAAACTTAGAGCTTTCATTGGACTTTTAATAGTTTGGATAAGCTTTCTGCGAAAATTCCATATTCCATATAAATTTTATGAATGGGATAAAAATTCGATTCCAAATTAAATAAAATGACATTTTAATTTTAAGCTTTCAAAGAGCTTTGAGATTTTTGAAGCTTTTTTTTGGAAAAATGTTAAATTTCGTTTAAGGATCGTTAAATGGGCAGAAAATAGATTTTAAAACGTAAAAATAAATGTTCAAAAAATAAAGCTTTATGGGAGCTTTTAAGTTTATGCTAAGCTCTTGTATGAAAAGTTTAGTTTTGATATTTTTGAATTTTTTCTCAACTGATTTATTAACTTCCTGCGTCATTAGATTTTTTTGGATGTCGTGAAAATAACCGGGAAATCCGGATAAAATGTCGCGATGTCCGAAATTCAAGTTTCTCGGTTTACCTTTACGAAATACAAGTTTGCCTTTACAAATTTTTGATTTTTCTTATATAAATTTCAACTTTTACGAAATATTTAATTTTTGTATTTTTAACTAGCTGCCAAATGAACCACAGAAGACCAAAAAAATAGCCGATTTTCATAAATTATAAATTTTTTTCAATTCAGGGAAGGAATGCAAAAACTTTATTATTTGTTTTTGTACCAGATAAAGGTACAATCCTGAACTGTAACTTATTTGTTATTTTTTTTCCAATTATTTTATTGAAAATATTAAAAAGTTATGAGCTCCGATAGAAGGATATGCTGGAAAACATTGCTTACTGCGTTGTTATGCCGGAGTCTCCAATTTCCACCTCAAATCAATTTTTGGTTAATTTTCTTATAAATTGAAATCAATGGATCAACTGGCCGGATTTCAAAAATAATTATTTACCGATTTGCACTACTTTTTATGAAGTGACCACAAAATTTGAGAATTTTTCGAGCTGTTTTTCATTCGCAAAAATCAAGAAATCAAAAAATCGAAAAACCGGCTAGTTGATCCCTAAGTTAAGCCATTTCAATCATAAAAATGAAACGACAGGTAAATCGGATGTATCAATAAATCAATATCAAATCAATAAATGTATCAGTAAATCGGAAAAATCAATGGCGCGCTCTCCCCAAAATGCTTACTGCTCACTTATTTTTGTTAATTAAACATTTTAACGATTAAAATCTGATTCTAGAGGGTTTAAAGATTGTATTTATAAAGGAAAAAAATGCATTTTTTTGAAAATTTCAAAGTGTTACCATCCCTTAAATAATTAGAATATCAAATGAGGGGTGTGCTTGGGGATATTATATAAAACAGAAGCCTAAAAGCCATCTATTTTAGGATAATTTGATAATTTATAATAATTAGAAAATAATCAAATTTTACGATTTTCATGAAATATTTAATGTAGTTCTTGGTATATAATTTCTTATAAGAGAGACATCTGAAAATTGAGTTCGGTGGCAGTTTTTAGTTGAGGTTTAGTATCAGCCAAGCTCATCTATATACATTTTTTGGGTTTAACTTAATGAAACCGCAAAGAGTTAATTCACAATTAGTTGTTGCATCTCGGTGATTCTGGTTTCCCACCCGCAATAGTCATAGAGTGCTTACAGAGTGTTGAGAGGCCAGTAAAGGGACTGGAAAGGTCAACACCTAAATTTTTCAGAATTCATGAAATGTTTCAATTTTTATAAAATATTCGATTCTTTTTATTAAACTTTGGGATTTATTTCAGTGAAATTTCGAATCGGGAATTTATCAACGAGTTTTCATTTCAGGAAGCTGCCTAGGGCCCGGCGATTAATTATTAATTCACATACGACTCACAATAATTACTTACTTGGGTATATGCGACACTTTACCCACATACAATTTATCTTTTATAACATGTAAGGTATATAAGTCACATTTAAGCCTGTTGAATGATACATGCGAACCACTTCCCACCAATGTAGCTTTCAAACATCCGACAAACAAATTTAATATCAGTGACCTGTTATTAATATAAATTTAAAATCACAAGTAGCTCAATCACCAGTACCCAACATGTTGAAACATTTAATCTAATTACGTGGGAATAAACCTAACGGTCCAATGAGTCCAATGTGGAAAAAACAATTTAAAAAAAACAACCCCAAGATTTTAGATGGGTCGATTGAAAAAGGATTTGGAAAGCATTTTATGTGTTAAAAATCCTTTAAGAAAGCGCACTGTAAAAATTACAATAAAATTCAACAATTTTTGCTGAAATTTCTAGGAACATTTTTTTTTTAATTTTCTAATCTAATTATGGGAAATCATTTCTCAGTGATTTTTGCATAGTTTTCATTAAGAAAATTTGTACCTTTCTGGAAAATGGTTATAATTTTACCGATAATTTAAAATTTGAAAACTTTCGTAAGGTGAATTTACACTTATAAATATTTAAATTCTCCTTGACTTTTAAAATTTTTTTTCAAAAACGGTCAAATTTTCTCAAATATTTTGGAAAAAAGATTTGTCCAACATCATGATGGACAAATCATTTCTAAGTAATTAACGGAGAGATTTTATTAATTAAGTATTTAAAAAAAAAAAAGAAAATCGGCCATATTGGGATTTATTTTATTTTGGCCGAAAGAACGAAGCCTAGATTTCAATTAAAACGGTTCCAAATGACAAATGAAGTTAGATTTGAGGAATCTAACTTAAGTTTATAGATTGTGAAGACTATGGAATGACCAATGAGGATCAAATCGCTAATTTCAAATATCGCCAGAATCGGAAATCCAATTAAAATATTCTAATAAAAACGGCTTTTGTAATAAAATATAGGAGTAATCCAAAGTGCATTTAACAAAATTTTGGTTTAGTAATTTGATTTCCATATATGCCCAGGGAAGGGGCCCGTAGTCGATATGTTGCTTATACATAAAGAATAAAGAAATTCGAATCTTATAGAACGTTAGTTATAGATTAATCATTAAATAGGGGATTTAAGGGCCGTTCAATAAGTTTGGGGACTTTTTAACGGAACTTTTCCTTGAATAGTTGAATGGATTTTAATTGAACGGAGTCCTTTTCCTATTTTATAATATAAAGTTTATAAAATGTAAACCCAACTGTCTTTTAATAAAATTGATAACGCTTAAAGCGCGATAAGATTGAATTTACGTAAATTCAAATTATCTCGAATTTTATTTTATGGTTTTTGATTTCACCTTACAAAGAAAAAAAAAACAATGAGACCTTGACTTTTAATTTACACTTTCTTCATAACAGATATTTATATTCGGTGTAAAGTATCCATTTATATGAGCTCTTCTATCTGGTTTTTATCATAAATTTGACGCGGTATACCTGAGAATTCCGGTTTTTAATAATTTTTTTTATATATTTGTCGTATTATTAGGTTTTTTTTCTACAAATTTGATTAGGCAACTTTAATCAGTTAAAGCTAAATGCGTCCTAATTAATCTAAAAGTTTTTTTTTTAAATGTAATAAATCAATTAGCAATGGAAGAGTGTTAACAAAGCAATTCTACCACCTACCATTATGAATTTCGAAAAATTCGAAATTAAAGCCGCGCTACTGTAATTAGTTTAGGAAAACCTATTCGATTATACTTTATTTTACAAAGAAAAACTCTATACAAAGTGGGTCTGTTGATCTCATAAATAATAATTATGTTATTAAATACCGTCGTCAACGTATGTCTACGAAATTGTATATAATTAATGAATTAAAACAATTTCAGTGACATACTAATTGAACACTTGCAACCAAACATTTATTTACATTGTTGCAATTTATTTAGTAGTATAACGGTTCACGATAGAATATTATCATGACAATATGAATATTAATATTTAGATAATAATTAACTTATCAAAGTTTATAGATAGATAAAGTAGGTAGGTGGATAAATTATCGATTTTATTAATATATTTTTAATTTACTATATTTAATGGAATGAAATATTTTTTTAAATAGAATTTTCTAAAATTAACCATTACATGACGTCAAAGTTTCTAAATTAAGCTAGTTCAGTGATGAATTTTTTATTATTACATTGATTAAATGGGCATGCAATGTTTACACTTCTAACAATACCCGGTAAATGGATAGCCATTTTCTATAAGTTAAATTTCCATTCATCAACAAATAATTAATGAAGACAAATATAAATTTAATAAAATGACCTTTGGTATTGTAATTTTATTTTCTATCTGCTATCATATAGACAAATTACCAAATTATATGTGACACACGCGCCCACCCAATTTCGGGGGATATCAATTTTTTTTTTTTTTACTCTCGGTGGAATTAATTATAATTATATGAAAATGTTAATCATTACCGAAAAAAAATTATAATAAATGATCGATTTGATATGAGATGTTTGTCTTGTTTTTAATATAAATATTAACCAGAAGACTAATTTTCATGAAAGTAACGTTAAGGGAAATTAGATTTAAAAAATAACGAAAACTATTGTATTAAATCAAATTTATTATTTACGAGTATTAGGTAAAATTAACTCATTAATTGGCTATTATTTTATTTCAAACGAAACATGCTGAAACTGAAAAGAAAAAATACTTTGCTTCTTCACAACACTTTCAATATCGGTTAATTATCTATTTAATAATTTAATGGAAATAAAAGTTTGAATTTCCTTTATGAAATACGTGATTTTCGGAATGAAATAAAAATTTTTTTAATGTCAAATATTGTTATTGTACTTTACATTTTATCGTCTTAAAGTCAAAGTCCTACTTACAAAAAAAAGGGAAATTTTAATTCAATAAAATTCTTTAAATAATTATACAACTGTTGATTTATTGATTGAAAAAATTAGCAAAATTCCTGCATAATAATGAATTGGTTGTAAAATTTTTAAGTTGACCGACCAGTTGAAGAAACTTACTAGTAATTATGTGGATAGTAGACCTCGCTTCAACCCACAATATAAAATCGCTGCCGTAGGTCAATAAAATTATGTCATTTAGCAATGTTTCCTGCAAAATTTATAAATTGTTCACCAATTTCGCTGTTCATAGTATTTTTAATTTCGAATTGAAATTTTTCTTTTCAATATTCCTTAACTTTCAAATGGCTGATACATTTGTTAATTCAAAAGCTGATAATTTGAATAATATGGTCAATTTGTTTATTTTTTATTTTTTTTTTTTTTTATTAATTTGGTGAAAATTATGATCTCATGGTCTGACAATTTTTAAGAGAGAAAAATTATCAAAAAATATAATTTGAATAATTAAATAATTTATTGAAATAAATATCAGTTGTATATATTTATTATTTCTTTTTTATGTCTTGTTTTTTTTTTTTGTAATTTTTAATCAACTATTATTCGAAAGAAAATGTTTTTACGATAAATAGTACGAATAAAACGAATATGGTTTGGCGTGCATTTCGAAAGGACAATGGAAAGTTCGGACGACATCAAACGAATCCAGACAAATTTTATTTTATTTCTATTAAATGTAATAATTAATTTTAATAATTTTGAGATGTTGTGTATGGACGCTGGATATGATAATCTGCTTAGTTTAATCTTAGTTTTAAGTTTAAAAATAATAGAAGCACTACTTTCTTAATCTTACACCCTTTTTACTAGATCAGAAATGGGACGGTTATGTCAACTAAACTAGACTAGAAAATAGTCACAAAAATGTCCGTAAAATTCGGTCTGAAAATTATTAGAAAAAAATCGGAAATCACCGTAATATAATGGGTACTAATTTAGAACAATTATGGGAAAAGTAGGAAAAAGTTGGCCACAATCAAAAATTTAGGAAAAAATGTTGGGGAACATTGAAAAAATGGATGGATAAAGGAAGTAAAAAAAATTCGGTAAATTGAGGGATATAGTCGGGAAATAACAAAACTAATTGGTAAAACTGAAGGAAAATCAGAAGAGTCGAAAAACGTATAAGAAGTCAAGAAAAGTCAAGTCAAATTCCAGATAAATTTATTACATAAAAAGTCAGAAAAAGTTGGAGAAAGGTTTCGAAGGGGGGACGGGAATAGCAGCTTTACATTTTCTTATCAAAATTCGATTTTCGCTTATCCTGATTTTTTCCAGAATTTTTGGAAACTTTTTTTTTTAAATTTACACAGTCTCCCAGCTCTTTTATTCATTAATTTTGTTCTAATTTGCCCGCCCTTTTTCTGAAGTTTTTTTTACTTTCTTGCCCCTTTTTTCTCTACATTTCCCTATGCTTTCCATATGTTACCCTAATTCTTAATGATTATTCATGACTTTTAACAGTTTTATCTGTATGGTCAACTGTGCAGAATTTTCTCGAATTATTCGTGTATTTTTATCGAATTTTCTCCCACTTGTCTAAACTTTTCACAACCTTTCCACTATCAATGCTTTCCCTAATCCAGGGTTTCCAAACTTTCCCTGCCTGCACTCCCCTTTTAGCTGAAAAAAATATAGGCGCCCCCTACTGAAAATTTTAAAATATGCTCAGTGATATTCCGATAATACTATGCGCCAAAATAAAAAAGAAATAGCTGTGATGCAGATGCAGTTATACTTTTCGTATGTACTTGGAAGCACTAAGCATGAAAATGGCAATACAAATCTTTTTCTATGGATAGAATTTCGAGATATGAATTTTTGAAAAATTTTCAGAGCTCATATATTTGAACATATCTCGAGTTATAATTGACCGATATGGTTGTTAAGTAAGATATCAAATTAAAGGTAATTAAATTACCTACAAATTCTTTTTACAAACTTTATCAGTCTGCGCAATAATTTTGCTACAAAATAAAAAAATGGCGAAAAGTAATTTTTTGCTCTCACAGGTGAAACTTAAAAATTCACTAAATCGACGAGAAAAAGTATCGAGAGAGTAAAAAAATACTCAATTTTTCATTTTTATACGTGGAGATGGTACAATAATTGTATGAGTAATGAAAAAATTTGAAATTACTTTCTAAATGAAAATGGGAAAAAACTGTCAAGTTTGAAGTGAGCTTTCAATAAGCTTTGGAGACTTTTGTTAAGGAATCAGGATAGAAAATAGATTTTAGGACATACAAAATTAGGTTCGAGACTTAAAGATTTCTTAGAGCTTATAATGATTTCTGAAAGCTTTTAGCAATAATTTCAATTTTAAGCTTTCAGTTAGCTTTCGAGACTTTAGAAGTTTTTTTTGAGCAAATGTGAAATTTTATTAAGGAATCGTTATCAGGATAGAAAATAGATTTTAAGATGTATAAATTTAGGTTCGGAACTTAAAGCTTTCATTGAGCTTAAAATGGTTTGGAAAAGTTTTGTGTGAAATCTTCATATACCATTTGAATTTAATGATTTGCAAGAACGACAGTTTATTTTAGAGAAAGCCATTATAGCCATTTAGAGCAACCAAGCGACAAATTTGACCAGTCCCCCCCCCCCTCCCCCCCACCACAGTTTGGAAAAATCTGCCCTAACCCTTTCCTACATACATTCAATTGGTAGATTTTTATAGCAATTTGACAAATAATTGGAAGATTTTAAGTGTTACGGTCGATTTTTCGGCTAGTTACCGGAGCGATATTTCCAAATGGAAAGATAAAGATTAAATCAAGTAAGAGCAGGTCCTAGATTTCTTCTACGGCAGATTTCTTACTTTCATTTCCCAGGATGGTTCTTAAAATCTCGATACAAAACCATATTTCGAGGAAATTTCGGCCATTATATTCTTGCACCGAATTGGATTGGATTGTATAAGTAGTACACGATTTTCTCTCATAACTGGGTATTCTGTTATACCCAGAGCATGCAAAATTAACGTCCATCTATCCATTCCGTACAATTTGTTTTGGAAAAGCATCGAAAAATGTTTCAAAATTTGATTTTAACGGAAGATGACCTGAAAGAATCTCTGGATATATCGGAAAGAAAACTGTACTATTCGACCCATTTAACTACGTTAATATAGCGATAGGAGCATTTAGGTTAAATAGACTCTCCCCACAGCATTATCTATCAATCTTGATAATCTTGTCTTTGTAAAATTTACATTGTCTCTAATCGATTTACTGGTATATCCAAAAAAAAAAAAAAAAAAGAAATCAAACAGAAGCAAATGCTAGAAAATTTTCAGAAAAAAAAAGAAAATTTGCTTGTCATTAATCAACACGATAACAGCCAAGAAACAGGAGGGATAAAAAAGGAAGAAAAACCAAAACATAATCTATGATGTACGAGAGTATAACAATGAACAATATTTCTTCGAAAGGGAAAATATAATGATGCGTATTGGGGATGGGGGAACGAAATGAAAGAAAACCTTTCGATAAACAATACAAAAAAAGGAAATATCCAACCGGAAAATTGATTACAAAAGATATGTCTCGAAGAATGGAAGGGAAGAAAAACCTCATCGAACATATTAAATATACATTGATTCGAATAGAAAAGATTCCACTCGAGATAACAGACAACTATATAAAATGTTTATATATGTATGTTTGGGAAATATTTCTGTTTTCACGTTTCACTATTTTCTGTCCATCTTCCGATATTTAGCTATTTATTCATTGAAGATTCGGTACTATAATCTCAACGGATAAAATTGATACACGCGCATTAAAAATCATATATAACGACATAACCTACTACCGAAAACTTTCTTCGAAATTTATATTCGCAAGAAAATTTATTTTCTTTTTAAAACGAAGCATTTTTCTACTACCAACTATCCGTCAGTTACATCGAAATTATCGATCAAAATTTGCATACTATACGAGTAGGTACTACACATATATCAAGGTATATCAAGTCTCCGTATTACATAATCTCTGCACTAATCGCTGACTGGTAAAACATTGTTTCACAATCCAATTATACAATTTATATTTCTATATACACCCGCCCTCGTACTCGATGCTTCGGGGGGCCCCCGGGCATGGGCAATTTAAATGCAAAAAAAGGAAAATCAATAAAATAATTTTCATTCATATAAAACCCTAAAACGGGTTTTATGTATTTGAGGTTGGCTAAGTATTTTATATATTTTTTTGTTCTTACTTCACAGTTCGAATGTAAATATATAATATAGTAATTTACTCGTGTACGAACAGACAAATATAGTATATGGAGTTGAATCTACACACCATGGAAATTCCGGAGGGGGGGGGGGGATAACGTTGAAATGAAATACTATACTACTTACTATCCGCAATGAATTTTCTACACGTACACTAACTGAATGTTTAAGAGTTTTCACAATTCACATGAAAAAAATTCACTTGATAGTATTCGTCTATTTCGAATGGTAAATATTGGACCGGCTCGTGTAGCAAGGAAGAGTATATCGTCGAATAGGGTTTGGGAAAATGAATTGTAATTTAAGAGGAAAAAAAAGGAAAAGCTTTTTATATTTTCTAGTGAAACTTTTTCATGAATACCGAAAATTTTTATTAGCTCGAATTGCGATCTTATTTCAATGAAACGGTAATAAGGATTTCTATATATACGAAGACACTCGTTACGAGCTATTAAGAAATAAATTGTCTGGGTTCATACTGATTTGTTATCATATTTTTAAATGTAAATTTTTTTGCAATAAATTTAATCAGAAAATTTCTATTAAAATGATAATGTTTAACATCAATTTGATGAGAGAGTAAAAGCATCAATCTTAAATGTTAGAAATTATCAAAGTAAATTGATTTTGATTGCCATAAGAGATATTGGGAAATATAATGACAAATAAATAAGAAAACATTAAAAAGAAATTCTTTTTTCCAAGAACAACCATCAGATGATTGAGATTCGGAAATGGAAAACATGAGAAAAAAATAATGGTTTCAATAAAGTAAAATAATTTTCCTATACAATTGATATTTATCTCTTTGAGGTAAATTACATTTCACTTATATAAAGTTACATTATATTTATCGAAATCAATTAGAATTTTTTGTATCGAAATGAAACCGATATGGAACATCACTCGATACAAACACCTCTTTTATCCAATTCTGAAATATTTAACTGTTCGATAATAAATAGTTGAACATAAATTCCAAACGATAATTCGTTTGGAAAAGTGGAAGCCAAACAAGTGTCGATGACAGACATCAGACAAAAGTATTTCTGATACGGATTATTTCTTTAATTAAATCATTTGGAAAATTATACAATAATATGTGGGTATACAGACAAACACCGTATCCTATACCCTGCATCGTAAGAAAAGTCTCACTCAGCCATAGGAAAAAATCGGTAGATTTTTTATATTGGAAATCTCTGTATGGAAGATCCGATTTTAGAATTACAACCGTGTAACCGTCACACAAGGGATTTTTATTTTCGGAATTCTCATACAAATATACCGTAAGGATTATTTACTACCCAGACTATCTGTAGTCTGTAAATAACAGCGGTGGGCAGTCTAATGCCCAGAAGGCGGAGAGCACACTTGAAATATTAACAAAATCGTAACAAATTTTCGTGAAAGAACCGATATCTGGTTAAAAAATTGATTTTAAAACGTAAAAAATTAAGGTAGAAACTTAAAGCTTTATTTGAGCTTACAATGTATTGAGAAGGCTTTTTCATATTTCATATTTTATCTAAATTTAATAAATCGATTAAAAATTAGATTCCAAGTTATATAAAATGACAATTTAATTTTAAACTTTCAATGAGTTTTCGAGTTGTAATTTGTTGTAAAAAGTTGTAATTTTGTTAAAAATCCGTTATCTGCATAGAAATCGATATTTACACGTTCAAATTTAAGTTCAATATTTAGAGCTTTCGTTGCGCTTTTACTAGATTGGATAAGCTTTCTGCGAAAATTCCATATTTCGTTTTATTTTAATGAATCGGATAAAAATTCGATTCTAAATTATATGAAATGTCGTTTTGATTTTAAGCTTTCAATGAGCTCCGAGATTTGTGAAGCTTTTTTTTTTGGTAAATTTGAAATTTTATGAAAGGATCGTTTTCTGGATGAAACATAGATTTTAAGATGTAGTTCTGAAAATAAAGTTTTCTGGGAGCTTTTAAGTTTTCGTCGTGCTATTTTACTAAAAGTTTAGTTTTGATATTTTTCTATTTTTCCTCAACTAATTTACAAACTCCCTGCGTCATGACATTTTTTTTGATCCGAAGAGAATAATCGGGAAACGTAGATCAAATGATAATCAAATTTCTCGGCACGTGCCTTTAGGAATTTGTGACTTTTCTTAAAAAAATTTCAACTTTTTCAAAATAATTTTTGGAAGCAACTTTCTGCGTTTTTTCATTTTTTTCGGGCCTTATGTTCTGAATAATACAATGTTCCCTTGAAACAAATCAAACGTTATATGATAAAGGCTACAACATTTTGTTAAGGGATCATAAAATTATGGACTCCTTATGGAAATGTTGACCGCACGCCACTGGTAAATAGTATTAAATGCTCTTGAAAACGAGGATGGGAGCGCGATTTACCACCGAATGTCGGGCGTACAAGAATAAGACACCTGGGATTGGACGGGTTTAATTCATGAACAATTTAAAATTCGTAAAATTTAAGAAGAAGTTGGATGGGATCATTTTGGGCGAAGTTTCAAAATTATTTAAAAGCGTTTCAAAACTTTAATTAAATGGTTTAAGTTTTCTTATGGATTGTTATAAACATTACGAGGTATTTTGATGTTTGAGGAGCCTTTACAGGGATTTACGAACGTTGCATTGCTTCCAGAACTTTTAATATTACTAATATCCGTGAGTCTAGTATCCAGCGTCTAGATTTTGTACACATATTTCTAATGTTGTCTCACAAACTTTAAAGCTTGAAATATTGTGTTTTAAATTATAGGATCTTCGAGAACTTTCAGAGAATTAACTCAGAAATTTTAAAATCGTTTTAGATAGATTTAAGAGCATATTTATGTTCCTTATATGTGTTATGTTTAATTTTCAAAAAGCTTTTAAACTTTGAATTATTTAACAATTTTGGAGAACTGAGACTCTTAGACCATTAAATCTTTTTATTTATTTTGTACTGTTTTTTAAAAATAATTTTTTAATATTCTGATATTTTTTTTCGGAAATTTTTCGAATTTTAGTTAGTCTATCTTATTGGGATTTTTTTTTCTCGACATTTAGATTATTTAGAATATTTCTCGAATATTACGCAAGAACTTTTTCGATTTATTCGATCTCGGAGTGTTGTGTGAGGTTTCAAGATTTTCTTAAAACATTATATTGAATCGCAGGCAATTTAAAGGGGATTTTTCTTTCGCTATTATGTAAATAATTATAATAATTTAAAAATGTTTCTTAAATTCTACACATCATTTTCTTTAAACTTAATTAAATCATTTTCTAAATGATACGGATTGATTTGTTTTTTTATTTATATATCTGTTATAATGATTTTCTAAGATAATTTCTATTTTCCCGTATTCATCATTTAATTGTTGAATTGAAATAATTATTTTAATTTTATCTTGTTAGAATTAATTATTGGTTTTCATCCTAGGAACATCACAATTTATTATTCTTATTGATAATTATCATTTTTATTTACTTTTAAATTTATTTAAGAAAAATTATTTTATTTCATTCAATTAGATAATTTTACTTTTTCTATTGATTACAGACAATTGTATTCTTTTCTTTTGAAAGCTAAATTTATCAGCAAAATCCAAATAAAATCGTCCTGGGTAGTTATGATAATTTTAGAAGAAATACTTGTGAAAAGTGCAAATTTTCTCCGGCTATTGGTGTATTTACACACTATAAATAGAAAAAGGAAAATTCTCTTGTTGATATTAATCGAATTGACGTAATTTGTCGGTTTGGTGGTATGAGCCGATAATTTATATTTTCTGTTCTTCGTCATTTCTCACCGCCAATTGTTTTCCTATACTTTGTGTGGTATACGAGGGGGCATACCCTAAATGCCTAAATATCCAATATTCAAGGGACCGATAAAGTGAATAGTTAATAAATGGTATATATAACTGAACCGTTTCCGAACCGGAATATCCGATGGTAATTAAAAAAGAAAAATTAGAAATTATATAAGAATATTTAATAAATATAAATAATTACTTGCGTCTCCGGTCAATTCGATCCCAATTAAACTTTATAAAGTAGGAAAGTTTTCAAGTTATTTATTCTCGTTTTTTATTTTATTAATTCGTCGTTATCAAGGCACAAAATTAACACTGTTACCACAGAAACCGTGTATCGAATTTTAATGAGGATAATCTTTTTCATCGATCCGAGATGATTTTTTTCATATTAAAAATTTTTTTTATTTTGTTAAAATACAGGGTACCTTTAAAGTTCACCAACTTTTCCAACTTTTTGTAAGAAATAAAATTTCAAATTGAAATGAACAAAATTTAACACATCGACCAGAGGAACTTATGACAAAGGAAGGATTTTTTCTGTCGGAAAAATTATTTATGAAAGCTTATAGTCGTATCCCTGAATAATCGACCAAATCGGTACACTAGACAAAATCAGAATATTTCAAATGACAACAAACCGTATTATGGATTGAAATGGAAATTTTTTATTGATCCGAGAGGTGGAAAACAATGTCTGGAAAATGGGAAAACCCCGGAACGATTTATCGATAATTAAGGAATTAAATTTTCACGGAAATATCAATTAATTAGATTATTTTTTATTTTTTTTTTTTTTGTTTCAAAACCCGGCACTAAATTTTTAGAAAAACCGGAACAGAAGGAAATTTTCTTTTCTTATCCTCGTCATTCGCACACACACAATGTGAATGGAACAAACAATTTCATTCATAATGTTCATTCCTTCAAAGTATATTTTCCACAAGTTCACGATGCGCAAGTGTATTTCTTTGTTCGGTTTAAAAGCTTGTCGGGTAAACCGTGGGTGGGTTATAGGAAGGGTATAGCATCCGGTGGTCCCGTTGTGAAAGATTCGGTATTTCTATATTTTTTTTTTCATTTCATACAACAAACACTACTACTATCACGTGTATGCTGAATAATTTGTAGTAAAAAAAAGGTATACTCGGTATTATAGATCGCATATAGAGGAAATTGAGTAAGCTTTCACCAGTAATGGTTTTATATACTTTGGAGTATACGATGAGGAGGGATTACATTATTCTACCCATTTGTAGACAATTATAATGTCATATATAAAATATCAGTGATGGGGTTGGACGAATTCAATTTGGAAACGCAATTTCTATAACATACATTTCCATCAGAAGTTCATACTATTCTTATATCCTGATTTAAGATTTGGAACCTCCGGTAGCTAAATAAGTTTTAACCTAAAAACACCTTATTTTCTGTATTTCCCTAATAAATCTCGACTGTTTTCTACCAACTAACTATATGCCGAGTGACCGACCATCCGTGAATTTTTTATCGATTATTTTCGATTTTTTTTCGGAACTTTCCGGAATTTTTTTCAACATTTCAATTAACATCCCTAAATAAGAATAATTTTATAAAATAATACTCATCACTGATATACTAATAATATTAACCCGTTGCTATAATTCTAACCGAAAATGTCTATGTAACTAGTTCGATCCAGTTTTGTTGTTGTTGTTGTTGGTTGTGTAAAAGAATGAATCGTATTTTACCCATTCGTTAGATGGGGGGGTTGTAGGAATTTGGAAATGGAATTTGTTGAAATGTTTTCGCAATCAATTTTTCTTTGTCACCACCCTGCCCCGTGTGAAACTATTCGTATTCGGGTGGTATGAGATATAAATGATTGAGACAGATAGTCCCCGGGATAAGGCGTTTTTTTTCTTCCTAGTCGCTCGTGCATTTAGGGAATTGATTTAAAATCTCATATATATAATGTGGGTAGTTTTTTGTATAAATGGTGGTAGACAATTTTAGCGCAGCTGTTCGTTGTATGTAGTATTATGGAGTCGTACGTATATTACCGCACACTCCTGGATATTGTGTTATGAATATTCTGTGTCTTCAGGCATTTGTCATGATTTCCAATTTGTCGTTGAGAAATTATTAAATCAAATTAATATCCAGTCTACAGTCAATTGTAAAAGTTTATTTAAATTGTATACGTTACATTCTGATTATATGAATTTTGTCAATATTTCCGAGAAACCAATTTGTAAAATCTCTTACCATATAAAGTATTATGAAGAAATTTCTAGAATTAAAATCGCCTAATCCTGATCTCACATTTCAGAGAATTACCATTTCCTAGGAAAAATCACCCGGCAACGAAAGGGAAATAAAACAAAAAAAAACAGTTCATTGGGAAAAAAAAGTTGAGATAATTTCCCTTTCGTTAAAATACTATTCTATAGTAAAAATTAATATATTCCACTTGGGGATTTGAATTCATGTTCTACTATTCAGACCTATTCCACTACACTACACGTTTTATGTGTATTCAGAGATTTGTACCGGGTTCCATTACGCGATAATATATACGAATTTCTAGTATATACCGGTATTTATAGAGTGATATACCAACAGACAGAACATTGTATAATTCAACAATAAACTCCACCCATAAAATGTTACATAAAAATATATAGAAATGTATATCTATGGATATAGACTTGTAAGCCACCCTTAAAGCTTACTCAAATTATATTACCCTACCACCCCAAATACGCTCCATAATGTTACTATAAATAGAAAGCGGTTTTCAAGCAGTCATGTGCTTCTTTTCCTTCTCGTATACCATCATATACCATATACTATTTGACGTAAATTATTCAACTATATATCTGTAGTGTGGAGTAAGAGAAGAAGAGACATCTCCATGGTCATACCCAACTAATCCTCCATTCACAATATCATCGTTTTATAAGGTATAGTGGAACCATGTGAAAAAGAGATGGCTCAACGGTCTATAGCGGTGTTTTTTTATACAATACAAACCTAAATTTAAGATTTGACGCACTGGACAATTGTTATGGGTTCAGCTTTTTTTAGAAAAAATTTCGTAGTAGATTCGAATGGCTTGGTAGCAACCCCTGAATCTAGATCCTAGTTTTGAAAATGTAGAACACAGCTTGGATATAATGTGGAAAAGTGGAAAAGACATACACAACTTTCCTAACAGTTAATACCATCGGGGGGGGGGGGGGGGGGGGGTTTGCCAAAAAAAG